>SCDS01000383.1:124494-158919 GCA_004149465.1 Drosophila nigromelanica
ATATATATAAACTATATACACTTGCGTTGGCTATCCGACAAAATTGTGCAATTTACGGCACGTTCTGCCCAACGCGTTCGAGATTCTGCCTGGGTACGAGTAGATCTCTTAAATATACACCCTGCGCGGTGATGTCCACATGATTTGTTGTTAAATATAGTCAAACAGTCCTGCAAAGAATGATTGCGTTATTAACAATGAAATATTTGGGGGAATTTATTGTTGCGTACTTCATTTAATGCTCTGCAAATATCCATAAAATCACTTTATCAAGTGCAGATTATTGTGCTTAAGTCAATTATTTTGTTGGTTTGTTAATTTCTTTTTAATTTGTAGTCTCTTTCGCATTGAACCGGACATGGTTCGGCAGCCTAGACGAACCACTCGTCCTTTTGAGCAGCGCCGACAGCGGCATTGGCATTCGGATGATTGCCAGCAACGGCGATGTTCGTCTGGCTGAGTCCGGTGGAGTTTTGCGAAAGATCTTGACCTAATTGACGGAATTTGCCAAGCACCAAATGGGACGGACTTTGGTGGCCATCTTCAAGTAGTTGTGTGGAATGCGGTGGTACCCGGATGGTCCCGCAGGGTGATGCCAGTTTCCCGACGCCGGCGGCAATTGCGTATGCTCTCTCGTCAGCGTGCCGCCAACGCCGATGCCCATGCCAACGCCATGGTAGTGCAGATGCTTCGACGACCCATTCGTCTCCGCATTGTGATGCACTGCAATCGCACAGGGATCAATAATTGAATTGAACAATGCCATTTGGTTGAGGCTACTCACGCTGCAGTGCGGTGTTCTGGTTGGTCGCGTTATCGTCCTGGCGCCGGCACACGCAGATCGCGATGGCCACAATGAGGGCGCTGAGCACCAACAGCACTCCGACCACAATCAGCACGAACCAGGTCATGTCCACGCCAAACACGGTGCTCGTTGTCTCATCTAAAAGGAGGCACGTTGGTAGTGAGGCGACTCTTTAATGAACCCGCCGGTGGCTACTTACTCTGGCATAGATTCTGCACCGACTCATCGGAATTGTCGCCACAGTGGTTGACGCCATCGCACAGCAAATCGGGATTTATGCAGAACTCGCGTGTGGCGCACGTGAAGTCCTTGCACGTGTGCTCTGCAAATGGAAAAAGATGAGAATGCCTCCAATTACTCAGCGTGTCAACTTACTGGGATCCTTCACCGATGTTATCACCAACTTGAAACCGTTCGCATCTGTTCCCCAGCCGTCGGTCACGTACTTCAACGTCACGAAGTTCGTGCGCGTCAATATCGCGTTTACCGTGTTCTTCGTGTTCCGACAGGATATGTCAATCTGCAAATGTAATTCACGTAATTAATTCGGATTCTCTGTCGAACGGAGAGACAATCAATAGTCATAAATACATAAAAGGAATACCCATTCATGGGCGTAGCCACAGCGGGTCAGCGAATGGGGGCAGCTGCCCCCCTAAAACTTATATTTATAAATAATATTTTTTTTTTGTTTTTTTTTTATTAACTAAATTATTTTTACCTACATCTTGACTCCCTAGTCCAGATTCTGACTACGCCCATGTACACTTATATGTATTTCCAAAGCATCGATTTCTTTACCTTTTGTATCTTGTTTAAAAATTTCTAAATAAAATATAATTATACCCTTACCCTTACCCTTACCTATTAAAACTTTTTCTTTTCATAGAACTGATATATATTATATAGATACTATAGTATTTTAGCTTGTCACAATAATTTAAACTCTTATAATAAGAAAAAAACTTTAATGCTGTTTAGTTTTTTACAAAGGAATATTTTCAGCCATTATTAGCATGTACTGTTATTATTATCTGTGTTAAACTGAAGCTTACAGGCACGCGTTGCCTCAGGGATAGAAAGAGAGATGGGGAGAGAGAGAGAGAGAGAGAGAGAGAGAGAAGAATATGCATTGCTTTTATGGTATGCATTCCCCCGTTCGCCTTGCCACTAATATATATTCTGACCGCGCCCATTTAGCCTTAGTTAACTGCTCGTGGGGCTCAATTTGAAGAATGTGCAAGTGGCGAAAAGTGGGCAGCTTGTTAGCAATGTTACAAAGACGAAACCCAACTCTGGTGCGTGACATTCCATCAATGCCATGGAAACTGCCGCCGCCCCCAACACAGCTACCGTGGGTTGGCATCAGCTGCCAGCAGCTCAGCCCAGTTCTCAAGCCTTTGCTCTTCACCGACTGCATCAACGGTTCGTCCTTGTCGTGCTGCAAAGCTGCCGTTAAATATGCACACTAGGAGCCACAGGAATCCTGATTCCTGGAAGCTGTGCGCTCCTTAGTTGCCAGGCTTAAGCATTGTAGCTCTGGATAGTTGGTGATTGCGAAATATTTTTGAATTAATTTCATTAAATTAATTCAGTTTTAAAATGTAATACCTAATATACACTTAAAATGCATTACAAATTTATTTGTTTGGGAATATTTAAAAACACCTGCGACATTAATATTACATCAAAATAGATAGAGAATTTTCACAATTCGTTGAGTAATGACAAGGTTTACTCCAAATTCAAGTCTAGTAAATAGTTCATGTATCAAAATTATATAATTTTTTTTTTCGAAAAATTTCACTTGAACAACATCAAATGTTGCCACTGTGGCTGGTCGGCGTTAGGCTGTCCTCCCGTCCCACGTCAACGGCCCTTGTGCCCATAAACGACACCGATGCCGCAAAGTGCACAGCGAGGCTGATGATGAGCATGTCTGTCCTCTCTGCCACGTGCCACGCCGTGCAACGTTCGCTCTGTGTGCAATGTGCAACCTAAAAGTTGCAGCGGTGTTCATCAAAGTCCACACAGATTGTGTGTGTGTGTGTGTGTGGGTGTGTGTGCGTGTCAGCGTGTTGAGGCCTTTGCTGCGGTTGCCTTTCTTGACACAACGTCCTGGTCCTTCGGTGCAGCTACTGCCGATCCTGGGCTGCGGTGCTGCTGCAGTTGCTCGGCATCTTCGACGTGCGACGCTTTGTGGCATATTTTAATTTTGTTGCAGACCCCAAAAACGCCAACTTTTCACTGAAATTTTGTGAGCTTCTCCTTTTTTTTGCACATCCGCTCGCCCCCCCGCTGCTTTGTATGCGCCACACGCAGAGCTCAGAGGAGAGGGGAGGAGGGGAGAGGGAGGGAGAACAGTGTGGCAAAATTTTAATTTTGCATGACAACGTCTTTTGGGCCAAGGTATTTACATGCCGGGACGACTCTCGACTGAAGTGTTATTGGTTTTTGGAGCTTTGGTTCGGTTTGGCTCGCTTTGCTGTGGCCGTTGCTTGGTGGCATGCAAATGAGCTCAAGACCCGAATTAAGTTGCAGCGAAGTTCATAAATCTTGCCGCATCACTCATACGCCACATAGCACAAAGACACATTAGCAGCTGGGGCAAAAAGGGGTAAAGCACAAAAAGGCAAAGACGTGCAAAGCTTCTTAGGTCGACATGCAGCAGACTCCGACTCCAACTGGCTGCGCCAGTTGCCTCCAAACAGCTGTAAGTCTGCTGCAAAACAAGCCACTTGGCAAATATTTAAGCAAAGGCTCTTAAGATATGAATCGACAAAAAACAAAGAGCAAAACAAGCCATGCAAAATGTCGAGAAATCCCAATGCAAGAGCAAAATAATCGGCTTTCAACTGAGAAGCCATTTCAACTGCATATTGCCAAAGTAAGTTTTAATTTTGGTCGCAAGCAAAAAGATTTATTGATTTTCTGCTTTGAATAATGTAGAAAGCTGATTTGCACCACTAGCGAATAATATTGTGAAAATTATTAAAATGTTAAATAAATAGAAAAGTATATTTTTATTTAAATTTATAGTGTTATTTAAAGCTGACTTTACATATAGTATTGCTGTCAACCACAGTCTGCCAAGGTTGATTTTTATTTTAGAAAATCTAATTTGAACTTAATTCACGCAGAAGTCGAATTAACGTGACGATCATAGTGAAATTTTGATCACCATCTATGGATCGACAACTTATTCGTTTGTATTGGATATATTTGTACTACAAACAAAAAATCGACTGTACTTTAGAAAAATCATAATTATTACAAGTTAAAGCTGACCAACCCCCACAGGACCTATTAATGAAAGTATATGAACGAACCCGAATTCCTCGGGCCGTAACAACCTGTTACCAAGGTAAAGGCAGTTACATTGATTGGCAGTTCAACTTTACTGTCCGTCTTGGACTTGACTTTTCGTAATTAGAAGCTTAAAATGCCATCGATTTTGTCATAAACTTTGACTCGTTAATTTTTTATGGGTCATTCAGGCCGACACGGCAATTATGTTGGGGCTGTTTTTGGTGGATTGGTGGATAACCACACAGAAGCTGTAATTGCTGCTGTACAATACCCTGTGATTGATTAAAGAGAAGAAAAAAATTACTTATATTTACTTATATTTCGTTTCTTGAAAGAAATTTATTCAACATTGTATTGTATCAAATGCATTTAAAAAAAATATTTTTTTGTAGGGCATCTCATAGCTTAATATACTCTCGCCTGGAACATTTCTTATGTGTCTTGTTTGGGAGCTGCATTTTTGTGTGGTTTCTCTGGGACTTAAGAATTTAGCTTATGGTTTTGTGCTGCATTCTGGCCACTTGCCTTGGCTTACATTTACACACACACACACACAAACACACACTTACAGCTATGTATACTGCCACGCCCACGCATATAAAATAATATAATGCAGCGTAGGCAGTGGGGCGTATGAAAAATGAAAATTGTTGCTGATAAAATCAGAGCGCTATCAGCCAACTCAGCTCGGCAGTTGGCAGCTGCCAGTTGGCGCCGCATTGCGACCGCAGTGGTGCAGCCAAACCACTCACCCACACACCAAACACCAAAGCACCGCCCAAGCACCACCCAACCACCCACCAGGCGACCGAGCGACATTCTTACCCGTTGTCATCATTGCAAATGTCGCAGAGGCTAAAATTATGCCTACATTTTTCCAGTGTGTGTGTGTGTCTGCATATATTTGAATGTGTGTGTGTGTGTGTGTGCGTGTGTGTGTTTGCGTGTGTGGAAACCCTGCAGGGATTGAACCTAAAATGTCAGAGGCATCAACGTGCTCCGATTGTGCATGTGGATCATGAGGCTGCGACACAAATTGCAATTGCTTTGCTTTGCTTTGGCTTTGGCTTTTACCAACATTAAGGACATCCCCGCAATAATTGGCCTTAACTTTCGCCATTACAATTACAAATACTTTGACAATAGGAAAGGAAAATCAAATAAAGCTCAAACTTTGTTGTGTACAGTTCGATTTTTGTGAGCTACTAAAATATCTTTTTTTTTTAAGTGTATAAAGCTGATGAGTGTGTTCTTAAGTTATAAGCCTACTAATAGTTCAACGTGACTTAATGGAAGTAAAATAAACTATGTAACAAAACTAAAATGTTAAAGAAAATTCCATGAATTTCCTAATGTAATTTTTGATAAAAAATTTCTGAATAAGCAAACTTTCAATTAGTAATTATTTTGTACGTATATTTTCATATTTTTTTTAAATAAATATTACGTGGCAAAATATATACATTTATTAAGTAGAAGTATATGCAAGAACAAAAGTTATTAAAAGCGATTTAAAAGGTCCCCTTTTTTGGAACCCATTTTTTTTTTGTTGCTATGAATAATTTAAAGAAGCTTTTATTGCATGACAAAACAAAATTTGATTTTATATTCATTGCTAACAGAACATGTTTTGAGATTTTTGGCATGGTGAACCTTTTTCTGGTAATGCCCATATACATATAAAGCGCATTCATATACAAATTTATATATATGTATAATGTATTGTCTAATTTTTGTTTATATTATTTTATTCCTAATTTTTTTTTTCAAATCAAAAAAATCAAATGATTTTTTAATGGAATTTTCCTAAATGTTATTTTTATTTTCTTTATACCCACATACTTAATGAGGTGCATTTACTAACCTTGGGCGTCGATACGGCGTGGGCTCCATCATAGACGAGCAGATGATCATTGCAGTCCAGCTGGAGCATGTCGAAGCGCAGCATGAACCGCTGCAGAATCGAGTGCGTCTGAAAGGTGATGACGCAGTCCAAATTGCGCTCGTTCTGGGACCAGAGGACGGCGCCATCAATTTTGCGATAGAGCTGCTGCAGAAAGTGATTCTTGCACAGCGATTGCATATAATCTGAAAGCAGAGATCAGAGATTAAAGGAACGATATAATGATAGACTCCACTTTTAATAATGCTTAATAATTTCACAATTTTGCGGTGAACACTTTGCACACTTTCGGGCCGGCAACCAGCACCGGATGCCACGTCTTGTTCCAACTTCTAAACTTCCTTAAACTTAATGGTTGTGATTTCCACAGCGGTGGCCGCCCGGCAGCCTCTCGTGCGTTGCGCCGGAAAATGTGCACTTAAATTTTAATGGGAGAATGAAAAATTCATTTACGCTTCGTTTCACGTATTTCTGGCACATGTTTCCATGCATTTACTTTCAAGTACAGCCACTCGCTCTGCTGGAAATGTGTGTGGTACATAAATAAGTGAAAAGTCCACTTAATATATATGTATATATATATATAGCAACTACATGATACAACCGTGGAAAAATCTATTAAAAATCCAATAATTACTTTTGATCGGTATTTTATAAAGGAAGTAATAAGCTTAAGTATTTTATATCAATTATGCAGCCAACCAAAATAAATCGAGCTAGTTAAAGAGACAACTCAAGTGCTCTCAGAAGGGAATATTTGTCAAGAGGGAAGGCAACTTTTTTCGGGCTTTATTTATACTCAATGAAATTCAGCTTGGCGAGCAAATAAATTGCATTATTTAAATGACTTTCAATTAGTTTTAATAATCAAAACTATTGCGCTTAAGTGCGAAATCCATTAACATGAAATGAACGCCATTATCAAGAGCGGCGGACGGCGGCGATTGGCGGTGCATGCAAATGAAGTCAGAAACAGGACAAAATTGTCGCATAAAAGCCAAAAGCGTGCAGAGACCAACTGGCGATATTCGAGATTTTAATGAAACTCACACACACACACACAGACATACACACACAGACATACAGAGTGTGTGCTTGGGGAGGCCTGACGGGGCTTACGTGCGCCTGATTTCAGGCAATTTCCTGCTTAGCAACCGCTTCCGCTTTCGCCGTCGCACTAATTCAATTTCGCTTCAATAAAGCGCACACGAAGGCGCCGCGGCGAAAGGCGAAAGCGAAGGCGAAAGAGCAGTCTGAAAAGATGTCTACGCAGCAGGCCAGCAGGGAACGTGCCCTGGTGTGTGTGGGTGTGTGTGTGGAATAGGGAGGGGGGCCAGCGAGTCAAGGAATTTAGTGCAAATTCGTTTTACGCCTCGCACAAGCACAAACAAAAAAACAAACAAGCAAGCAAACAAACACACAGTCGCACATGCAAACTAAAAGTGGGCACGCGCGAGTGAGATAGCACGAGCGTAGGCAGCTCGTATGGCGTTGCCACACGTTGTGTGAATGCTTCATTTGCAGGCACAAATGTTGGCGTTGCCATTGCTAGCCGTCGCGTTGCCAACTACAAAATTGAATTCACAATTGAATTGAATTGCCAGCAAAAGCGGGCCTTTTGTTTTAGACCATATCCTTCTCTTACTTACATTTTGGTTTAACACACACACACATGCACAACAGCCAACGTCCAGGTACCCGTGCACAGACAGTTTTGCGTGTTTTATATGTAATTGGCAATTTTGTTACACATTTCGCTTTGATCTTCGCCAGGTGAACAGCAGCAGCAGCAGCAGGTAAATGGGCGGGTTCAAGTGGGCGGATGCACAAATTTGCCGCAAGGCATTTGCCAAATAATTCACGATTTGCCCCTAACGAAATGAAACTTTTCGTTGCGGTTCGTTGGCTTTTTATATTCATCCCGATGCCATCCAACCCCATCCGTAACCCAAGATTGATTACAGTTTCAGTTTTGGTCGAGTTGATGATGTGCCCGGAAGTTTCTTTTGTGAAAATTCTGAATAATTTAACACCGCATATATATACATGCATAATCCATTAAATTAAGTTAAATATAGATTTGTTAAGGAATCAGCGTTTGGGAAGCAAGCAAACGTGCTTTTACTTTTGGTTAGCAAGAGTTAGCTAGAAAGAGTTAATGCTGGAATCGGTGTACATAACCTGATACCCGGAGACAGTGAGAAATAGAATTTCTGCACAATTTGCCACTGGAGTTGCCAGTTGCCAGTTTCCAGTTGCCGGTTGTCAGCAGAGACAATTGTAAAATATCAATTACGGATGGAAGTAAAGTGCTCAGGCACACACAGATACAACATACACACATACATATATGCATATGAGTATGTATTTCCCTGCAGTCACGGCAACAGCAGCGAAATCCTTCAATCATTTCTGGGCAGGCTAGGGATGCCTCCTCCTCCCACTCCTGTATACATCTACATAATATCGGGATTACTCATATGGCGCAGCTGGGCCCCCAGCCGCCGTCGCTGACATTGGGGATTTTTAGATGTAGTACAAACACGACAGCAATCCGTTGCCGAGTCCGCTGGGAAGCGTGTGGAGCAAGCTCATGTGACAACCGGAGCTGGGTAAAGGAGGTGGCTAAGGATAAGCAGCGTCAGATACATTTTCTATAAATTACGGCAGGAAACAATTCCATTTGCAGCTGCCACAGCGCAACTGCAGCACGCCTTCAGTTTAACTCCACGCCCGGGTTGCTGCCCCGCCCACATTTCGCTCCTGCTCGCTTCAGGCAATGTTTATGCACTCATGAATGTGCCTGGAAAGAGGAGCTTAGCCATGATAACCGCCAGCGCATTGAATGACATTTGGGTAAACTAGGGATTATATACTTTTGGCTAATGCTGTACTTTTGTGGGTGCTCCCAAAGCGGAACAGCAACAAAATCTGCCCATAAAAGGTAAAGAAGTTGTATACGTTTTTAATATCCTGTAATCAACCAAAGATGCCGCTCAACTGCATTCCCCTGTGGCAGCAGGTTTAATGTCTACATTTACTTTGAAATTCTACATTTTTGATTTCAACTAATGTGCAAAAAAATATTAAAATTAAAAAAAACTATATTTAACATTAATTGATGTTCATTTATCTATAGAAGCACATATTCAAAAACCGAATACGATTCAAAAAAAAAAAAAACAAATTTTAATTATTTTATATTTTATAAAACCTTTAAAGATTAAAATTAAAAAAAAAATATTTTAAATTTTTTATTATACTGTGTAATTTGTAGTTATTTTCTTTTTTTGAAAATTTTGTTGTTTTTTATGCACAGCTGAGCCCCCTAAATGGACTACAAATCCAAGGCCAAATTATGGCTCAGGGTCTTAGTTGCCCAGCTCCAGCCCCCACCCTTCCCACGCTCACAAGCCAAGATTTTCATTTCTTGTTTGGTTTTTATTTGTTGCTGTTTTTGTGGTTGTTGTTGGTTTTCTTTTTGGTGTATTAAGTGCTCAGTTGGCACAAAATGGGCTCAGGGCATGGTTCGAGGCAGGCGCCCACGTAGATTTTCTCGGTTTCTCGGTTCGGTTCCATTCGGTTCGGTTCGGTTCGGTTAATGGCCAGATTAGTTGGTCGAAATGTCATTTGTTAGCATGAAAGCACTGCCAAAAAGGATTAAAATTAGCATAATTAATTTCAAGGACTTAGTCCTTACAAGGCTTTCTGCTGTTGTTATTAATCGAAAGTGCCTCTTGAGACCGCAACTTGTGCGAACTTGTGCCACAAATTTCAAGTTTCGATTGAATTTCATACTTCAAATTTTAAGTTGAAGCATTAATCGATTGTGAGAAAATCTGTTAAACAAGTTATTTGAATAAATTAGGAATTGATTTTAAGTGCCGCTTAAAGAAGCTGATTTATTTAAAGACAGAAGCAAGGGGAGAAGTTTGTTAAACAAAAAGTAGAAAGAGGAAAGCACAGAGAGCAAAGTAATAAATTTATAGCAAATGTTCTGCGAACTGCAATATAAACTAGAACAGAAATTGATTGAGAAATAATAAAGTCATAGCATACGAAACATCTATGCGATATTTACAGACAATTTGCAGCCAAGTGATAGCGACCAGATTGAGGTCCAAGCCCAAATTGTGTCATCTAAACTGCGGCCAAGCACTCGAAAAAAAAACCAGGCAACCGCATTAAAACGCACAGCACCAACGCCAAAAGGATTCTCAAGCGCAGCAAAAAAAACAGTAAATACGAATGTTGCAGTCAGGTGTAACCGACTGCGCAATACTCGTGCATAGTTTAATACTAGCTTAATACACTTAAAAACGGTTTGAAACGGAAACTTACTCGGTTCGATTTTTTTTAACTTTCATTAAAAAACAGTCTACAAAAAATTGGTATATATATTTAATGAAGACGAGTATATATTCCAAGTTTCAAGTCTCTAGTTTCAATAGCATTGCACAAGCCGAATATACCCATTTCACTACGTGAACGGGTATAAAAAAGCAAACCGCGAGAGATGTCCGCAGACTGATGGGCTATTTGGTGGCTTAATGTTTCCGGGCAAGGATAGCGTTGCGTCTGCCGGAACTATTTGCTGGCCTTTAATGCGTTTGCTCAAACTCAAATGACAATGCTGCAGCCATGTCGAGCTATCGCCTGCAAATCTTGGAGCTGGTTTTGTGGGAGGAATCTTTACACATACATACACAACATCTAGACGCTCTGACAGCTGAATTGGCAATGCACTCGTTACA
Source organism: Drosophila nigromelanica (assembly GCA_004149465.1). NCBI lineage: Eukaryota > Metazoa > Arthropoda > Insecta > Diptera > Drosophilidae > Drosophila > Drosophila nigromelanica. The sequence goes on from SCDS01000383.1 coordinate 135,266, forward strand.
CACACACACACACACACACACACACACCAATCACTTCTCACACATGGAAGAACTTGCTGTTGGTAGTTTGACTAGTGGAAAATTATGTTTACCTTGCCTCAGCGTTCTAACGTCTAATATTGAGCTTAGCGCCTTCGTTTAGACGTACTTTTTACGTCTTTACTTACGACCAGAATTCCCAAACTAAGAACACGAATATGTATGCACTATCCCCCCACCCCCCTCCCACATTCCCCCTCCCCAGAATTCCCAAACTAAGAACACGAATATGTATGCACTATCCCCCCCTCCCACATATTCCCCATCATGAAATGGGCGGACAGCTGCTGTGGGCACCTGTTCGGCACATTACTCAACAGTTACGATTCCTGTCGAAGCTTCTGCTCCGTTTCTCGTCCCATCCACTTGCCAGATATTTGCCCGGGCCAAGCCCAGCCTAGTGCGGATTACGTCGTCCTGTCAAATAGTGCATATATTTTCTTTATGTGTTTTTGTGCGAACACCAAGTGCGAGTTCTAAATATGAGAATTATTTTATAGTTTTATTGATAATATTAAACATATATGTATATACAGTAAAGAAAAAACAATAGAAATTTAAATTTTCCTCTGTTAAATTACTGTTGGCTTAAATGCCATAATTTTTTTTTATCTTCAATGAAATATGTTTCATGGAAAAAAAAAATTTACTGTTAAAATAATTAACTGAAAAGATATTGCAAGTATTTGCAACATTGTATCGTATTTTTACTCTCTAAATTACTTGTCTGAGAAAATTCGTTTGCATTGAAATTTAATAACAATTTGATAAGAACTAAAATATTTAAATTTTTTCTTTTAAATAAAAATCGATTTCTTTACATATTGAAGTATGGAACTCTACTTAACCAAAAACAAATTATGTTTTTATGTAAAATTTTAATCAAAATATTTTGAAGTTTTGGTATTTATATATTTGGTGTAAAAAAAATTTTTAATTTTATTGTTTTAAAATAATCGTTAATTTGTTTACGTATTTAAGAATTTCTTCTATATAAATAGTCAAAGGATGTGTATTTTTTAAGAGTTCTCTTTCAAACTCGTTATAACATTATTTGTATATCAATATATTTTCCCTTTTGTGTGAAAGGCTTGAGCATTTTGTTCTGGAATTTGAGAAAATTCTTAATCGCATTCGTCTCGCCTGCTGCTGCTACGAAAATCTGCTTGACCGCCGACATTGAAATGCAAATGTAATGTAAATATTTAAAACTAATTTTCAGTGATTATGCAAAACCGCAAATAAATCTGCAGCAATGGCATAAAATTCATGGCAAAGCCAAAGCCAGAAGCCAGAGCCAGTCCAGTTCGGGACAGGACCTCAGCAAGAACAACAATGGCAGGTTACGGAACCGCAGCAGGAACCTAAAGGCAGCTGAGTGCGTGACGCAGGCGATGGGCGCGGGGGAAAGGGAGCGGAGGGTTTTTTTTGCACTTTCGACCGTGGCGAAACTTTAGCTTGAAATCCGCTTGGGAGGGGCGGAGGGATGGATCGGTGCGGTATGTGCGGAGCTCCTACAACAAAATAATTTCGCTGGCTCGTTTGTCAAACTAATGGCAGGAATTTGAGCAATTTAAGTAACAAAGGTTAAACAATGAATTTCCTGTGCGCCAATATTGAATTTAGCTGCCCTGAACTGACCGCCCAACCCACCCCCAGCCACCATCCTCTCCCACCCCCCTCCATCGAGGCAATCGTGCTGTGTGAAGATGTCATCCACAACACCTCCCCCAATCCTCGTCCTGCGCAACCTAATGCCAAATCACACACAGTTGACTAAACCAGACCAAGTGCTGCAACAGCAGCAGCTGCTGACCAACTCACACGGTCCATTAGCGCGTCCAAAATACGCAGGCGTCTGCCTCGAGTGGTTCGATGGTTCGGTGGTTCAGTGGTTCGATGGTTCGAGTTTTGCTTTAATGAAATATGTGTATATATCTAATTGAAGTAAATGCTTCTCGTGCCTGAATGACCCTGGGCGCGTTGGGCCATCGCACGGATAGGCTCCACTTCTGAGAATACACACAGTTTTCAATTTAATTGAGCCTTGGGGCAATGTTTGTTGGCAGCTGCCTCAACTTTAGTACGAATCCTTATAGGCTTAAGCGTTATCATGAACTGTAACACAGTTCTATGAGAGTCCACTCTAAGGACAAGCAGGAGCATTGCAGTCAGGTGTAACCGACTACGCAATACTCGTTCACAGCATAACAGCTGAACACGGTCTTATTATTATTATTATTATTTTGGAATTTGAGTCTTTAGAGGCGGTTATCAGAAAACTATATGCCCAATTTGGTGACTCTAGCTCGCCCCAACATATTTTATCGATTTGCCACGCCCTCTGTGGGCGTCTCCAAAATAATTGTTGTGCTATATTTAGAGGGGGTTATTAGTAATCCGTTTATAAAAATTGTATGTAACTAGCTTTAAGACTGAGGGATATATATGAAATAAATCGATTTGCCACGCCTCCAAGTGAGTGTATCCAAGAAATAAATCAAAATGCCAGAATCTAGCGAACAGACGAACATTGCACTCACTCAATAATATTTTTTCACTTATTGAACGAGTATACAAAATAAATGCCGCTGTCAGCTTTTGCTGATATTTTCTAAAGTTCTGCAAATAAATATTTTTTTTCAACTTCATCAAACAGGATTTGGTAACGTGGCCAATTCACGTGCAACTTGAACGCATCATTAAACTTTTGTCAGTTGACAGCAGGAGCGAGTGGCAAGTAGCGAGTGACGAGTAATACTTAACGAGAAACTGCAAAGATGTGGCAACTCCTCCCCACTCAAGTTAAAGGCCACTCGAGCGTGTGCAACGGAGACAAAGTGCCAAACTAATGAAAGCCCTGGACGAGGACTTTTCTAATGGCCGTTAAGTTTTACTGCGTTTTCCACGTTTCTCTCGTCCTGGCCCGTCGTGGGTCCATTGCAATAATCAAGCAAATTGCCGCCTGTCAAAATGTTCAAGAGTTGGCAAAAGTGTGAAACTTTTTGCTGAAAAGTGTCAGGACATCAGCTCAGGCATAAGGACTTGGAACTTTTCCCTGATCAATTGAGTGTCAAAGTCAGGATATGAAATTAAATGAATGAGTAAACAGCGGGTAATGAGATCTATTCATAAATAAGTTCCGCTGAACGCACAGAAATGCAGCTCTGTCTAGTTCTCTCTCTCTCGCTCTCGCTCGCCTTTGATTGGCTACATTTTCTACTCATTTGATTCTTGATTAGATTATGGCTTTTACCATTTCTAAATGCATTCCTTTTCTCCCATTCCACCCTCGATGTTGCCGGTGGGGCCTCTTCCGCCGGTTTTTATGCCCCGGAGTGCCATTACAAATGTCACTTGGCCAATTAGCGTCTCTTTCATGAGTTTTGCTCTTTGTCTTTGCTGTTTGACTGGCTGCCTGGCACTCTGGCAATTTTGCATACTTTGATTTTGAATTGGTCGGCGGTTTTCTTCAGCTTTGATTGACAATGGCTGCCTGCTTCAACTTTTCTAACAGTTATTTTTCTTTTCTGAGAAAAAGTTTCTACTGGACAGCTGCTGCAAACTGTTGACAAGGCTGTTTAAATTAAGTGCTGCATTCGAGTGAGTGGTAAATGAAGGCTGCACGGTATTTGAGTTCAAAAAGTTGGTATTTTTAATTGTAATCGATTTGGAATTTCAATTAGACTTCAGACGGAGTCTAAACTTTTTATACATACATATATATAAAGTATACTTTTACATTTAAGAGGATTTTAATGTTTCATCTTTTTATGTGTCAGTTAATCTCTTTTTAGCCCTTTTAACTGTATATATTTATACTCGTTCACGAAGTGAAACTCCGCTTGTCCGTCCGGATGAATGCAACTTTTTTCGGCGATGGAGTTACCAAATTTGGAAGGCAGATAACTGGTCACCTCCTTTAAAGATTGGTATAAAAATTTGGACATGTAAAGCTCATATTTCAAACACCCATAAATTTGTCAAAGCTGAACCGATTTTCACGTTTGATGGCATGAAATTTTCCACATCATCACACAAATTACAAAATATACAATAAATATATAAATACAAATATAAAAATAAATTTTCGATAATCCCCGACTGCAGCGTTCTTACTTGTTTTTTTTTATATTTTAACTTTAATTTAAAAAAAAAAAATACGTTTTAAATTATACTATTGTATTTTACAGTTTGTTCAACTTTTACGTTTTGTGTTTAACTGAATTGAATCCTTATAAATGTCTCCTGAAAGGCTTATCAAGGATTATCAACTCGCCTTTTGAACTTTTCCTTTGCAAATTGTTAATTAAACTTGTGCAGCGATTCAATTCTCTTTTATTTTCCCCTAAGTGTTCTTAAATATTTTGCAAATAATTTTTCCCTATTCAAAAAAAAAAAAAAAATGAAAATGTTTTTGCGTGCAGCTAGAAAAATAAAATACTCAACTCAAGGGAAAACAAAGCGAATATTTTTTGCTTATAGTTTTCGCTGGGCAAGTTTTACTTTACTGCTAGTTTATTACGCTATTGTTTTCTTTGTTGTTTTCATTATTGTTGTTTACTTATTCGCCGCTGTTGTCTAGGCGCTTCTAGTAATAGTTTCTGAAAGGGGGCGGGGCACGGGCGACGACCACGGAGATAATTTCGCTGCTTTGTTTTGCGAGCGCGCAATTCACTTATTTTGTTGTTTTTTTTTCATTTTAACCGACTCTTTTTATACCCTACCCAAAGATATAAAAATGGGTAATAAAAGTGCACTCTACAAAGAGGAGGAGATATATCAGAACAAATAAAATAAAAATTATGTTCTTGATCAGTAAAAAGAAAAAACCATAATTCAAATTGAAAATATGCATATCAAATTTATCTGTAGATACTGGGTATCTCGTAGTCAAGCACTGTTACTTGTTAACAAAACCTAAGTGGAACACGCACACACTCACACACCAGCATATTTAGATACATATACACAGTTGCACGAATAGGAGAAGATAGTCAGGATACACCCACAACACAGCCGCCAAACACAAAGCCCATCAGGGCCAACACGAAAGAGGCTTGGGATACTTGTTTTTCTTTTTTTTTCTTTTTTTTTTTATTATATATACATACTTTTTTTGTTGAATAGAATAGAATTTTCTGTGCATTTGATTACAAAAGGGATTCACGCGCCTAAGTGAGAGGTATAAAAGGAAATGTTCAGCACATTTCGTGTGCTTTTGTAGTCCATTTTCTGGGCTACACCAACTGGTGCTTTATCCATGTTATATACACACGATCTACCCAACCATTTACTTTTTCTGCCAAGCGGCAGAATGTGCTTTAACAAACTAATTATAGCTGAAAATGCGGATCCAATTTATAATTATTATTTGAAGCAATGAGCACAATTAGCGGAGATCAAATTGCCCAATGGAAAACCGGCAAAATGGCAAACTGGTAAATTGGCAAATTGAATTCAAATGGCGATTTATAATTATCATCACAAATTGTTCAATTTTCCACGAACAGTTGCAGCCAATTAAAATTTGATTCGAATTCACAAAATGTACATATGTGAGAGAAACGAAATTTGCAAAAAAAAAAAAAAAAAATGGCAACTCGCGGCTCACATATCGATTTCAAATAATAACAGTTTACTGTTTCTCGTTTGACCAGAAACATTGATAAATAACCCTAACCCTCCAAAACCAACCACCCTGGACTCATGGACAATTTGGCCAATTTATTGTTTGGCTTTCAGCGTTTTTGATTTGCCTGTGGCCATGGCCAAGAGTTCACAACGCATCAATCGTCGATTTTGGCATTGGCAGGGATACTCGTTATCCTATTCTCCTTCTCCCTTCTCTGTTCCCGCTCCCACATCTGATAGTCCCGCTGGCATTCGGTGGGGCAAAAATGTTTAGCTATAAATGACATTTGTTATGTGTTGCTTGATTTCATTCGCGCTTCGATTTTACAGCTATGAATTTATCATACATAAACATTTATCTTGCCATTCAACTGTGAACCGAGCTAACGACCGAACCCAAATCCATTATCCAGCTCCGTGGGTTGTCGAGTAGTTGCGTTTGGATTTCAGTAAATCACAGATTATCTATTAAGTTGTTTATTTTACGCATTAAATGGTAACACATATCTATATCTTCAAAGAGCTTTAATTGAGTAAATCAATAAGAACATTTGAAGCTTTTTGGGAAGCGTTTGCATCGTGTAAGTTTCTGTGTTTGCTTTCAGACTTTTTGATTATATTTACTGGTTTGGAATTCATTTATATGAATGTGAATATTGGAATAAAATATTTATTTTAAAAATTCCATTAAAAATATGCACGAATTTTGTACAAACAAAAATCGTTAAGCTCGTATAATACATGAAATGGGAAATAAAAAAAATTCTGTGGTATGTTCGAAATCTCTATATGGATTTCTATGCGGATGGATTCTTATGAAATTAAAATTTATTGCTTCCGCAAAGCTGTCATAATATTAAACCATCACCCCTGTCACGTGCGAGGAGGAAAGCATCAGCTGTCTCTCCTCTTTTGGCACAGTCTCGTCCAATTTTGAAATATGCCGCAGTGGCAACTGGTACTACGGCTGCTGCCTCAACCCATCTAGACCCAAATCCATCCATTCATATTTATGCCAAACAAAAAGCAAAAGTTTTATGCCATTTCTTCGTTGTCGACAGTTGTTTTTCTCACAATTTTATTGGCAGCCGGCCATCAGCAGCTAGCAGAAGTCTGCCCAAAGGAAATCTTCCCGCCCGCTTTTCTCTCTGGCTCTTCGAGCAACGTGACCCATTTTATAAAAATTGTGTAATGCTCGGATTATTATACAAAGCGAGACAATTGTTTGTGCGCGCGGGGGAAAATCTGGCAAACTAAATCTGATATCGTTTAAATACTGATTGCTTCTGATGTCATCGTTCAGTATTTTTAGCTGAATGTGGAAAACAGTAACGTTTATCTGTAGTTATTATATATTATAAGCACCATAACTTTCAATTTGTTCGATTTTAACAGTCAAGTAACGATTGCGGATAGGCCACAATGCAGAATTGGGTAAAAAGAGAGCAAACCTGGCCCAATAAATAAACGAATCATGGTACAAACAAAAGTTTTATGTTTAATACTTGAATCTGGTTTTGCATAATCACGAATAAAATTTGAATTTTGTATTCAAAAATTTATAGATGATTGAAAATAGCTCATTTTACATAACTTTTTTTTAATTAAATATTTTTGGTTAATAAATTCAAGGTTAAAGTTCCTGGATTGAACCGATTAATTTTTAAACTGCCTTAGCGAGCATCAGAAACATACTCATTCAGTAGTGCATTCGCTTCTGAAAACTTAATTATATTACGATGATGTGGTAAATTTTTAACAAATTGAATAAGTTCTAAATCAGAAGGGGCGGCGGAAGCAGCAGATACCAAAGGGCGTATAACTCAAGCACAGGCGCAACTTGTGCGCTTTAGATAATTTGAAGTGAACACACAAAGTAATTATGAAAACCACTTGCAAATACGAAAGACAGACACACACGCACACACACACACACACACACACACTGAGTACATATTTACCCATGTAAGTGAGTGTTTGGCTGTGGGGAGCCCAGGCAGGAGCCAGAGACTCCTGGCCAACAAGTTTGCCCCGAGTCGCAGCTCGTGCGAGTCATTACAAGTTACGCTAATCAAGTTGAACGTGCGCATCACCAGCAGCAGCAGCAGCGGTGGCAGCGGTGGGAGCGGTTGAAGCGGTTGAAGCGGGGCGTGGCAGTGAGCCGGATGGTTGGCAGACCGCTAGGGGCCCGGCAAATGTGCGGGTGCGGGTAACGTCGAGTGTTTCAGACAGGAAATGACAATTCAAATTAAAGACAACGGTCCAAAAAATTGCACGAGTGCGGCGAGCAGCGGCAGCAGCAGCAGCAGCGTGTTGATGATGTGCAAACGGGCGGCAGGGCGGGGCAATTGGAGTTGTACGGGAACTGCCTACGTTACGTTTCGGATTGCCACTTAACATGAAATTAATTATGAAACTTTTGTACAAAATTTTGTTGAACGAGTTGAGAAAACCTTCAATGCTGCCAGCAGCGACAGCAGGCGCTGAGGGAGCGGCAGCCTTTGGCCAAGTGCATTGCGCACAGGAAAAAAAACACAAAAAAAAGTTGTAACCCGCCTGGCGATGAGCATGGAAAATTAAGTACACGCCACGTGAGCCGCAAGTCTGCTGCGGATGGCCAGCAAAGGAGGGGGTGCGATGCGTGTGTGTGTGTGTGTGTGTGTGTGTGTGTGTGTGTGTATGTGTGTGTGTGTGTGTGACCACAGCAAACAGCAGACGCAGCAGCGCCGCTAAGCATTGCTGTGTTGTTGTCTTTATGTCGCCTTCGTAAACGAGCTCACGAGAGAAGAAGAAGCAGGATAAGAAAGACAACAACACCAAACAGCAGGCAACAGTGCAAAGCCGAGGGAAGCGGCGGCGGCAATTAGATGCGCACAGCGGCAACCGGAAACAGGCCCGAAAAAGTATGCAACAACTTTTTTAAAGCGCAAAGTTTTCCTGCTACCAACGTTGCAGTCGACGTCGCCGTCGCAGTCGACGTCACAGTCGACGTCGCTGTTTGCCGACTTGTAAGTTGTTTTACTTGAAATTTTTAATTATGATTTAATGTTAAAATACGGAAATAATTTGCGGCAACAACTTTCGTCGCCGGTCGCAACGCATCAGCAATTTCATTTCATTTGCAGTCCTCCCCGTCGCCACACCCCATTTCCTTATAGGTCATATATGTGTGCGTTTGTGAGTGTGTGCAATATAAAATAATTGAAGATTATGCAAACAGCTTATTATGCAAGTTTGATGTGCGGCAAAAACAAATAAATTCAAGACTTGCTAAGGACGATAGCAGAAATGGACGGATTTATACATTCAATACAAGGGTCACAGTTCACCCGAGAAATCAACCGACCTTCAACCTAAACCGACCCATTGTCAAAATATACATAGTTTGTTTTAAACAATAAAACGAAGCATTTTTATGTTTCCCATAAATAATAAGAAGAATATTTTTTTTTAAACATTGATGTTCAAAATCATGTTCACGAACCAAACATAAAGTTTAGATATTGAAAGCATTTTTTCAGATTCTATAACATAATGTAAAACTAAACAAAATAACATGAAAACAAAATGAACAACAAAGTGAAACTAATTTCTTATACGTATATTTTATATTGAAATTTAATTAATATAATTTTTTTACAGGGCAATGCAAAGCCGTTCACTTTCTTTTTTATTTAAATTTGTATCATTTTTATTTGTTACTAATAAGAAGTCAATAGCAGAAGATTTCTTGTTATTGCCACTTTGATTAAAATATGTTGGGCTGTTGTCAGCGTTAAGGCCAAAGCACACATCCAAAGACATTCCTGCAAACACACGCACACACACACGCACACACACACATACACTCCTGTGTTTGACAAACTGTTTAGTATGCAAGTTGCCTTCTCATCGTCAAATAAACAAAAAACACACACACAAACACACACACACACATTGTGTCTGTGTATTGTGTGTGCATATTTTATAGTTCCAGCATTTCGGTTGCTTATTTTTCCTCTCTTTCTTTTATTTGTTTGCGTTTTTTAACAACATTTTCATGCACTTTTATTACATTTCCTCGATGAAATTTTATTGTCCTGCCAAAGAAAAGCCAGGAGGAAAAAAATTACAAATTGTGTGCAAATATGTTGATACATGGACCACAAAACACAAGCATATCAAAAGCGTAACAAAATGCCAAAATGTATCACATTTGCTTGGGCATCGATATTCTTGTCAACACATTTGGCTTATTGCATTTCGACTGATAGCTTAAGTAAACAATTTCTTTTTTACTATACGTATTTTAATTTATTTGGATAGCACCAGTTATGTTCATAGTTTTTCTTACTTTTCATTTTTTTAAATTAAAAGTACATTTGTAAATCCATTCTCTCATTTCTTTGCTTGAGCTGATTACTTCTCATTTAGATTATTATATTGTATTTTTTAATATTAATAAAAATTTAATTTTTTTAAAATTATATACTTTAAAGACCACATTTTCCTTTCAAAATTAATCAAATTATTAAAGTGTCAGAACGGAATTTCCACCCTCAGTATAAATAAAAGCCAAACTTTTATTTTTGCCAACGAAATTATTTGCTGTTTCGTCGGAAAAGTTCGAGCCCTGAGAAAAGGGACAAATTGTTTTTCGAAATTCAAGTGGACGCAGAACAAGGGTAAAAGTTGTGTAAAACTTCGATCTGTGGCTAAAATATATACACACATACAATTGTATGAATGTATATACAATAAGTGGACGTAAATACTCACAGTGTTTGCTCTTCTCGGCGGCCACTTGGCTCTGCGGCGCTTGTGCCACAATGGCAAATAGCATGAGGAGCATTAGAAGCCATTTGGGAATGCCCGTTGTTGCCGGGCTGGTTGGACTCTGGGTCGGTGTCAGCGTACGTCGCTGGATACGTGTACGTTCGTGTGTTAAGCTAAGGTCAATAGCGTGTGTGTCCGCTGCTGGCGGACCGGGGCCACATGATGTTGGCATCAGCAGCATTCTGCTGGCTCAATTTTCGCGATTTTCACGAATTTCACTGCTGCAGCTGGTCAAAAAGTTTGTTTTTATTGCTGCTGCTGCTGTTGCTGTTGTTGATCTAGCAATTGCTATTCCTTTTGTTCTCTCCGTATTTGTCCCGGCAAACGTCATTGTTTCGCAATTAAAAGCATTCATTTATGAGTTTCCCCTCGGCGCCCACGCGGCGTATGCGCAATGTTTTAATACTCAGCCAAATGCTCGCTTCGACATTTCGCCCGATTCCGCATTAATTGTCAGTTGCAGCATTTATCATCAAGCCTGCAAAAAAAATAGAGGGGAAACTCACAGCAATTAGAAAGTGCATTTTCGCATAGGAAAAGCAATAAAGTAAAATCTAATATTGCATTTAAGAATATACAGGATATTTTTTAAAATTTATACATATAATATTACTAAACCTATGGAATTTTAATTTTTAAAATTGGGAAAAAATTCACCCTATCTAAAAGGAATACAATGATTATTATTGAAAAGTTTTTTTTTACTCTAATCTTAATATTATCATGAAATAATTCACATTTTAAATATGTATTTTGTATAACATGTAAATATATATATATATGTATATATATGTACTTAAACAATATGAGGAACTAAGTTCATCTTCTATTTCTAATTCATCATCGATTTTTTATTTGTTTTATATGCAAACTAGTTTTTTTTCAGCACGGAAAGTATAATTTTATATATACAATCTAATACTGTTTACTTAAGATAAACTAAACTCCAATTTTTTTAAATAATCTATAACACATCTAGCAATAAATAATTATAGCCTTAATCTTTTTTATTTGAGACATAAGCTTATCTTCAGGGTATAAATATTTTTACAAGATACCACCGATATTACACAATTTAGACTCTAATTAAACTCATTCTCTCGCTCTCTTCCTCACTCTCTCGCACTCTCTCTCTCTCTCTCTGTCTTTCTCAGTGCTTTCTGACACTTCTGCAGCGATTCATAAGTATCACATAAATCGAGAAATCGATGCATAAAATTATTCCAGTGCCAGAGGGAAGCTCAGTTCTGGGCGTGCCACCAGGCGTATGCGCATTTAAAAGCGCATAGCAAATGAGATATTACGTATACGCCGCGTTGCACAGTTTATCATGGAAACACAGGCGCAGGCTCTATAGTTGTGGGTGTGTGTGTGTGTGTTTGAAATAATAATGAGCCTCAACTGCATGACTGGGTAATAAGAAACTAGCGTTGATTTTAAAGAGCCGCCCAACGCAGCTGCTACCGTAAAGTAATTTCTTGAGCAAAGCTGAGTGGAGGGGCACGTGGAGTGGCGGCTATCGTCGCTTATTCAGTGGCTTGCTGCAGAACGAGAGCGGAGGGGCAGCGGCTGTCATAGCTGCGCCTTTGTGCCATCAAAAGTTTATCACATTAGAAATCAACGGCAGCCCCGAGCAGAACGGGTCGCTGACGGGGCGTGTGCCTCCTGACCGACTCCACTACAGCCCCTTCCCCCTTCTCTTGCTCATGCTATTCTTGTGGCACATAAAAGGCAAAATAATAATGAGAAGCCAGAAGCAGCAGCAGCAGCAACAGAATCGTGAACAGAGGCAGCAGCAAAAAATAAAAAATATATATATCACACATATTTTGTTGTGCTTTATTTGCTTGTCCCACTGCCTCTTTCGTTCTCTCTCTCCCTCTCTCTCTTTCTCTCTTTCTCTCTGGATCTCGGACTTGGGATGTGTCACATACACACTCAATGTTTGTTATCCTTCGAGCGTTCCCATTTCGTCTTTAATTAAATTTGATTATAGTTTTTCTCATTTCCCCGCTACATGTTTCGACTTTTCTGCCAACTTGGCTCACAAATTTGGCTCAAGGCGCTATTTTTAAAGCAATTTCATTTGGCTTACGTTCAGGACAGTTACTTTGAGGATTTCATTGGGCTTTTTAAGTACTTGGTGGTTGGTTTTATTTTGCGCTTAGGCCAAGATTAGCTCTATAACTCTATTAAAATTTCTGATGTGTGGCTATGCACTTTTCTTTCAAAAAAAATGCTTAACAAATAATTTGCAATCCTTCATTATTCTTTGTATTAAAAATCTTATATATATAATATAAGAAATAATAGCTGATAAATTAAAAAATAATATTTAATACACAAACTGAAACAAAACAAAAACATAAACTCTTTTCAGAGTGAACAAATATATTCTAATTTAATATTATGATCTTAATTTGTAATTGAAAAAAAAAATGTTTGATAACATGGTCGTAAAAAAAAATCGTGTAAGATGGTTATCGAAAATTTCTGAGGTTCAAACCCCTCGAGAAATAGAAAGCTTGTAGAAAAAATAAATGCAGTCTAAGTGCTTAATTTCAACTAATTTTAGGTTCAGAGTCATACAAGGCAAGTTTCTTGATGATACATTGAAAACCCAAAAGTACATTTATAACTACTCATCTACCTATTTCACTAACCAATAAATTCAGAGCTTTACCTTAATGCGCTATAAATTTTAATTGTAGTCATTGCAATAAGTACAAATATATAGATAATTTGAGGTAATTACTGAAACTTGGTAAACCAAAGAACGACTGACTAATGAATTTGTCTGTACAGGTACGATGTGTATTAAATATCAATCTGAACTTTATTGTGTTGTTGCTGTTGCTATAGTTGTTGTTGCTGCTGTTGTTGTTGTTGTTGCTGTTTCTTTTGCTGTTGTACTGGCATCCATGGCAACCAATTTGCTTGGCCAGTTGATTACTAATTTTTACAATTCTTCAATTATCCTCTGGAGTTTTTGGTAATTAATTAATGAAGATGACCATTTAAGCTAATAAAACAAGCCAGGACAGAGTTTACCTTTAAGAATCGAAAACAGTTAGAAGCTCTAGCGCTATGTGTATTTTAGGGGTGGTTAGAGAGGCAGAGTTTTCGCCATTTGCTTTTCCCCCAAAAGAGCGTAAAATGTAATTGTTGTTATATCACTCTGATCTGATGTTGATGATGGAATGGGCGGGGCACAGGGGGCCTTTTGGGGCAGGCGGCGGAAGCCGCATAAATTACAAACACCGGCAGCGTATCAACATAAAAAAAAACGAATGAAACAAAAGCCTAAAAGCAACAACGCGTCCAAAGCGGCTTTAGCCAGGCGAAATAAACGCAAACTAACAACAGCAACAATAACAACTGACAAGTGTGTGTGTGTGTGTGTGTGTGTGTGTGTGTGTAAGTGTAAGTGTGTACATGTAGGTGCGTAAAGCACACAAAATGGGGAATACAATGGCAGAGTGTATAAAGCAACAACAAAGATACAATAAAAAAAAAAAAGAAAAAAACTGCAGACTAGCATACAATTAATGGGCCCTGTGGGGTTTCATCGGGCAATCGCTTTGGAGTTTTATTCCTGAGTGTTATTTAGGTCTCTATATCCGCTATGTTATTGTTAAAATTTAGCTGCTGGTTAGTTTAGTTTATATTATTATTATTATTTACATTGCGCTGTCAAATTACAAGCAAATAAAGCGACACTAAATTAAATTTTAAACATTTTCAGGTTGAAAGAGGTGCACTTTTTAATGGCACATAAAATAGATTTCAAAAATTAAACACTTTTATGCATGTAGAAATATTGCAATAACAATTCCATTATGCATTAAATTGTTTTGAACTAAAAAACTCAAAAGCAGCATTTAAATTAATCGATAAGCAAGTATTAATAAAATGTTGCCAATTTATTATTTTTCATACTAACCAAAAATCAAACATCAAACAGCATTTTGTATCTATCAAAAGAAAAGTTTGGAATAAGAAAATAAAAAACATGAATCCTTTATCATTGTTGAAAGTGCTTTTTTCATAGTGCATACTAATATCGAAAATAACCTTAAAAAGCGTATCATATTTATGAAGGCAAAAAAGCTAAAGAAAATAATCAGCGCTGGCAGCTCGCATTACAATGAATGTTCACGAAATTTCCATTAACAACAGTACATTAAATCCACAACAGCAACAAAAAAACAAAAATGCAAAGAGGGAACATAAATACACACACACATACACACAGAGAGACACACACACATACACCTATATTAACTGCTGGTCTCCTATAAACAAAAGAAATTACTTTATATGTAACGGCAAAGTGTTTTTATGTATGTTGGCAACACTTTAACCAACACCCGCATGCACCCTAAACAACTCGCCGGCGAATGCAAAAAAGGACTCGTGTTCGCTGTGTCTCTGTCTCAATTTGCGCTCCCCTCGCCGCCTGCCCCCCGCCCTCTCGCCAGTCAGTCTGGCTACCCGTCTTTGGCCGTGTCCATTTGTCTGCTGAATGGCGACTGGCAGCAACAACAGCGACGCTGCTGGCGCCATCTACACACACACACACACACACATGTTACATGTATACATATATACACTCACACACACATGTATTCGTATTTCATTGCCGTATGAGTAATTTTTCAGGCGGGTCGTCGAAAAGCCGCATTGTTTTGGCCAGCTCCCGCTCTCTACTCACACACACTCACACACACACACACACACACATACAGACAGACAGACACACGCACTTATGCATGTGCATTTTAAAGCAATTTTAACTGGTTTCTTCTTTATCCTTTTCCTTGTTTTTTTTTGCTTTGCTTTTGTTCAGGTGCCGACGTCTGGCAAAGCTTTCGCGTCATTTTTCATTTTACGTCATCGCCCTTAAGAAGCGGGGGGTACAGCGTGGGTGGGAAAGGGGGGCGCAAGCACTATGCAAATGTCTACCAAGCACACCTCAACCGAAATAATGTAGAACAACTTTCAAAGCATTCAAATATTGATAGATGACCTCGAGATGGTAACAATTTATGTTTTTATACCCTGAACCCATTGCTGAACAGGAAAGATACAAAAAATAAAATATGTACATATATGTATATATATATATGGCAGAAATGAGATATTTTACTATACTTATGTTGCAGCTGTATACATTATTATATTTGTATATTGCCGTAAATTCAGCTTCAAAAATATTTGGAGCTACTCTTTTCGTTTAAAATGTTAATAAATTAAAACAAAAGTTTGCAATTTGTAAATTGTGTTAAGATACATTTTGAAAATACAAAGTTTGTCTGCAATAAGAAGAATGATCTATGCAAAGATATGTATATCAAAATATCAGACAGAAAGACTTTAACAATTTGGCTGTTGATTATACAAAAGAATCGATATATAATATAATAGAATCTATACTGTGGGACAAAATTCGTGTACTTTCTGTAAGTGTAAAGATCTCTAAAGATTTAAAGACAATCTACATATGTAGCTCTAAACAGGGCAATCATTGACTAAACTGGGATTTAATTGTGAATAAAGCCTTCGAAATTTAAAAGAAATTTAAGGAAATTTAAGCATTTATGCCGGAGGTCATACAACTAGCCGGAGTGCTCTCCGGCCATAGTGGCTGGGTCACCCAGGTGGCGCCACATCCGTACGATTCGGATCTGTTGGTCTCCTCGTCTCGCGACAAGACCATCATCGTGTGGCGCCTGACCCGCGAGAGCAAAACAAACTACGGCTATACGCTGAAGCGTAATTATGGCCACTCGCACTTTATCAGCGATGTGGTGCTCTCATCTGATGGCAATTTTGCGTTGTCTGGGTCCTGGGATCGCACCATTCGGCTGTGGGATCTGACTGCCAGCGCCACAACGCATCGCTTTGAGGGGCATGCCAAGGATGTGCTGTCGGTGGCCTTTTCGCCGGACAATCGCCAGATAGTGTCCGGTTCGCGCGATCGCACCATCAAGCTGTGGAACACGCTGGCCGATTGCAAATACACCATCACAGATGATTGCCACACCGATTGGATATCGTGTGTGCGCTTCTCACCCAAGCATTCCAATCCGCTGATTGTCTCGTGCGGCTGGGATCGCACCGTTAAGGTCTGGGACTTGACGCACTGTAAGCTGCGCAACAACCACTACGGTCACACTGGCTACCTATCGACGGTGGCCGTCTCGCCGGACGGCTCGCTGTGCACGTCAGGCGGCAAGGATGCCAAGGTGCTCTTCTGGGATCTCAGCGATGGACGCAATCTGTATCCGCTGGATCACCACGATGTGGTCAATGCGATGTCCTTCTCGCCATGTCGCTATTGGCTGTGCGTCGCCTGCGGCTCATCGATCGTTGTCTGGGACCTGGCCTCAAAGAAGGCTGCCTTTGATCTCTGGCTGGAGGATGTGCCGCCAACAGCCAAGGGCGATCTGCCCCAGTGCCTATCGCTTGCCTGGTCCATTGATGGCCAGACCCTTTTCGCCGGTTACTCGGACAACAAAATACGCGTCTGGCAGGTGCTGTCCGGACAATAGGACTCAACTGCAGACTTGATTAACATGATACTAAATTGATAACTAGCTGATTTGTTTATTCTATGCTCTCAACACAAATTAAATAATACAAATATTTAAAAATATATAAAAATAATTGAACCACAATCATGTGGACAATCATTTTGGTTGTTTGCATTAGCTAGAATTTATTCAGCAAAGCAGTTTTATCTTTTGAGCTTATGTTGTTTTACACGTTGATTCGCTGTCAATATTTGATTAACAATCCCCATACGCAAACCCAGCCTCATGCCCCCTCCCCTCCCCTCTCAGCACACACACACACCCTCTCTTTCTCGGAAAGCACTTATAACGCTTATTTCCTTGAGCGGCAAAAGTGCCAAATCATGAGTTTGAGATACAACTGGAGATAGGATTGTGCGCGATGACAAAATGGGGCGACGAGGACGACGACAACGTTGTCGATGTTGATGTTGTTGTTAGTGTGGAAATGGCTTAGTGCCTGAACCTGTGACAACTGGGTCAATCCCAAGATGTTAAAGAGCGACAACCAGGACTGTGTAGACGGTAAGAGCTAAAGCAAAAACAAACCCAAAATATTGATGTAAAACGAAACAAGCGGGCGGGCATAACTAAGAGATACCCTGCTGCCAGCTGCAAGCTGCCATGACTTATATACGACATTTCTGGAATCTCATATATATGCATTATGCTATACAACTTCTTCCCTTACTCTCAATAATATCGGAAACAACTATAAATTTAATTGATGCATCCGCAATTAAGCAGACGTCCCAGCTAGTCCTCGATAGATGTTTTCTTCTGACTATGACACAAATTTTCACAAAACCATTATACCCTTGCTTGAATCAATAAAGGGTGTAAATACGAAAAAATACATGTATTCGATTTGGATGCGAATAGATTAATGGGCATGGCAAGTCGAGTGGGATGGGTGGGGAGGGAAGAGGCGGCTGTCAACAAATACGCAGCAACAAACCGCAATCGCCATCACATTTTATTTATTTATTTTTATGTTTAGCAGTTGGCAGTTTTCTCATTTGTGACCAACGCAGCACAAAAGCTGACAGGCGACACATATCCAGCATATCCCTGGGAGAGTGGGTGAGGCGGGTGAGGAAGGCGAATCTAGAAAGGGTCGAGGTCATCTTAATGATTAATACCAGTGAGAGGATACGCATGTGCGAATACGAATTCAAATATGCGTACGGCCAAAACCAACTTTGACGCTAATCAACTGAGCATATTCGCACCTGACACACACACAGTCAACTGTGTGTGTCTACACCTAAAGGTGAGCCTACACGCAATGGTAATGTACATGAAAACGCAACAGAATAATATTCCCTTTGACACAACCTGACCCTGGCTACCAAAATTCCACATATACACAACATAAATACATATGTATGTATGTGTCTGTACATGTAGGTATACATATGGATATACATATATATATAATTAGGCATGTGCCTATGTACAGCGCTTGACACTACTTTTACAGTGTACACACACATACAAATATGGGTGCGTGAAGGACTTTTAAAATCGACCACTAACTACGCCCCAAGCGCAATGCGTGCAAGCGAGCTGGCAACATTAACAGCGCCTCTCATCGTTACTCTCACCGCTAGCATAAAGAGAGCGCTGTAAACGTTGTGGATACGCGGGGAATGCGGGGGGCGCAGCGAGTCGTCGGCATTGCTCGTTGGCAGCGCGTAGTATACTCGCAGGCGTAAAAATGTGTAAAACTCAGCTCTCTGATGAATGAGATTAACCGCTACACATGGACACACGCACACACATACACACATTTGCCGCACTGAAAGCAAGCAACCCCCTGGCACAGGCGCACACGACGAAAGCAGCAGCAGCAGCAACAACAACAACAACAACCCTCAACAGCGACAAAGCACTTGCTGCTGCTGCAGGGTATTGTGTTTTTAAACAAGAGGAGGGTGGGCGGGTTGCGCGCTTTTACTCGCTACTTTCTCAACTTACTTTTACTACACTGCTAACTATTTTTTTTTTTTGGTTTTTTGTTATTGTTGTTGACGCTTGCATTAACATTTGTTAAGGACAATAAACAACAGCAACGAAAAGAACAACGGTTGTTGGCAAAGAAATTAACTGTGCTTGCGGCTCAGTTGACGCCCGTTGCCAAATGC
Organism: Drosophila nigromelanica; assembly: GCA_004149465.1. Taxonomy (NCBI): domain Eukaryota; kingdom Metazoa; phylum Arthropoda; class Insecta; order Diptera; family Drosophilidae; genus Drosophila; species Drosophila nigromelanica. Next base: position 154,476 of record SCDS01000383.1, read on the forward strand.
AGACACTTTAATACTCACACTCTGTATATTCAAAATCAGCGACAGCTTCCACTCATCTCAGCCAGCAATTTCGTGCATTAACTTTGGCAAAGTTGTATTTGTTTTTGTGTTGCACTCACATTTATTTATGTGCATTGCATTTTACATTTTCACAGGACACACTGGCACACACACACATACATATATATAAGAACACACTTTGTGGCGCTTTTAAATGTTTTGCACGTTTTCGTCTGAACGTCTCAACGCTGACACTGCGACTGTGACAGCGACTACTCGTCGCTAGCTCCAATTGGCAGACGCCACTTTAACAGAAAGTTGGCAGCCCACTGTTATGTTTATCGATTGAATGTTGTGCGCAGAGCGAGCGAGACAACTCTATAGCAGCACAGCATTGACGGGTGGCATTGGCAGCGCGTCAATTCGTATCGTATTAGTGTTAACATTGCAGTTAATTACGAGAAAATCTTTACTTTTCTTAACACTTTTTATATTTTATAGTTGTAATTTAATTTAATTTCACTGGTTTGCAATGCAAAATGCTTGTTTACACTACATTGATTAGTTTCTAAATAAACTTTATCACTTTGCTGCCCGCTGAATAAAAAAAGCGAACTTCGACCTTTGGCTGCATTTCGACAAAAGCCGGCGTTGCCGCTACTTTAAAGCCAACCACCACCAATAGCAGCAGCGGCAGCTAAACGCACCCCATCAACATGTATGTAACTCCATGTAACTATGTAACTCTCTCTCTCCCTCTCTCTCTCTCTCGTTGCGCTGCGCTCTGTAATGCTAAAGATGCCTCTCTGTCTGCTCTGCTGGCGTTTTAGCTCGGGCATTTATAATACTAGTTTACTGTACTCAAGTTTTTGGCGCCGAATACGCAAATAAATACATACCTAACCTTAAAAATGTCACAATGGGTCAGTTATAAGGATATTTCAATATGCTTGGACAACTTAATTTTAACAAGAAAGAGGGATCTAAAGGGAACACGGAACTGGCCGACTAAGGGATACTCTGTATATAGCTCATAGGGAAACATCCTTTTGTATACACGTACACACACAGAAACAAACACACGCACGCACGCACAGGTAAGCACATGCTGCAAGCTGAGCACTTTACTCAGCGGCCCGATCTTTTTTGTGTAACAAGCTCGTATAGTATGTGAGATATGCTTATAGTACCTGGTAAAAAAAACTGGAATTTATCGACTTAGGAAAAATAAGGTTTAGATCAGATAATATTTGATATAATCGTTAATTTGAAATAAATGTGATCAACATATGGTATATACGAACTTAAAAACTAAATCAAACTTCAAGTCTGTACCTCTTATAGTCTCTAAGATATGCTCCAAGAAGCGGAACAAAAACCGACATTTATCGATTTTGGTGAAATGAGGTTGATTTAAACTTGCTCTGCGTATGATAACAAAAAATTTGAAAACCAAAATTTCTTAAAATTCTCTAGGTGTAATAACCTCTCAGTTCGAATCGTTCAGACAGGCAGATGGACAGAACGACGGACGGACAGACGGGCATGGCTAAATGGACTGACCAAGAATACACATACTTGATGTATTCTACTGCCTGTCACATACAAATCCCCTTTTCACCCATTTATAATGGATTCAGGGTAAAAATATGTTTTTGAAACATCATTGAAATGTGTGAAAATCTCATTGTACTTTAAAATGTCCCTGTACCTGTACGTGTGTGGCAGCCACTCAGCTTGACAGGGCCTGTTCCGGGGTGGCAGTTGATGAGGTGTCGGCATTTCTTATCATTTGGCATGTGTAACTGGAAACGCTGTGGGTCTAATGTCTGGCCTGGCGCTTGTCACGTGAATTGCCCTGAAACAAAATCGATTTCACGCTGTCCCCCCTCAAGTTGGCAGTTGTTTGCGCCATGTCCTGTAATTTGTCGCCACACTTCAAGGGGCCAAGCGAACAACAAAACCTGTCTCGACGGGAGTCTGGCAGTTTCTTGATGGAAAATTGAATTAATCAAGAAATAACTGATTCGATTAGTCTATACCACAACTCAAAGGACTGAGAAAATATATAATTTAATAGAAGCATGAGACAAACCTCAGAAAGTAATAATATGATTTATTCCCTGTAGAAGGCATTCGGCCACTAATACACTGGATAACGTATTCATAAATAAGTCTGTACATTTTCTTAAGCATACACAAACACCAAATTCTACAATTAATATATATATATATATATATATATATATGCTTAACTTAGTATACGCCACTAATGCATTCCCTTTCACCCTATACATATTTATTTATATAATACTGTTATACCATTAGAGCTATATAATGCTCTACACTTAATTACCACAGTCGACCAGACGCTTTTGGGCACAGACCCGGCGATTAAGGTCAAACCATTTGCCGGGTGTACAGAAATGGGTAGCCGGTTTTCCGTTCCGGCAAACGTAATACTTATTGCACAGTTTCGGGTCGCGCAGGGTGCTACCGTCGGCCTTATCGCTACAGTCGGGCTTGCCTGGCCTTGTCGTGGCCACATTATCCGGACTTTCGGGACGGCTTGGCGTCTGGGGCTCATCAATCGAACATTTCACGCGACTCGGGAAATTGCACAATTTTTTGTTGGTGTCTATATAAAGACCTTTTGGACACTGCCTCTGTATTGCGCGACCATGGGCACAGACATAGAATTTGCTGCAGGACTTGGGGTGCTTTAGATAAATCCCATTTGGCAGCGGACCACAATCGGGAATTGCCTGGGAAACGGACTCTTTGTCCGGTGCCGTACTGTACTCCCTATTTCCACTTGTGCAGTCTACAAAGCTGGGAAAATTGCAAACCTTCTTCTTGATATCGAAATAAAGTACCCCTGGACATTTGCGGGGTATGGCCCGACCATTAGCACATACGTAGAACTTGCCGCACAGCTGAGAATCCCTTATAAATGCGCCGTTTGGCAAGAATCTGCACTCGGAACTCTCCACTTCGTCCGATGGCACAAAAGTAGGCTCTCTTGGGTCCATACTGATTCCTGGGTTCTTTGATGTGTCCTTGGATATCTCAGTTTTTGTTGAGGGTGCTATTGTGTCCTTGGACTTTAAATTGTCTCCCACAATCGGTTGAATCGGTTCTTTCGAGCTGGTTTTGTGCTGTTCTTTGACAGCGCTCGGGGAATCTGTTATTACTTTGGAGCTGGAGATATTAATTTTTGGGGAATTCTTCTCTAAAACGTTAGGCAACGTTAAAGATAGTTTGGGCTTCAGGGTAACACCATCCACTTGCTTATCGGTTAACGGAGCTGGAGTCGAGTTGGATCTCTGGTCGTCGGTGTTTTGGCAGTCGACGAGGTCCGGGAAAACAGATTCGACGGGCAGCTACGAGCAATAGGGCGTCCATTTGCACATATGTAGAATTTGCTACACGATTTGGAGTCTCTGAAATAGGCCCCATTTGGTAAGGAACTGCACTCAGAATTCTCCACTTCGTCCGATGACACAAAACCGGGCTCTCTTGGGTCCATGCTGATTTCTGGGTTCTTTGATGTTTCCTTGGATATCTCAGTTTTTGTTGAGGGTGCTATTGTGTCCTTGGACTTTGAATTGTCTCCAACAACCGGCTCAATCTGCTGTAACATTGGTACTGCGAGGATTTGGGGTTCTTTCGAGTTGTTTTCCTGTTGTTTTTTGAAAGAGCTCGGAGAATCTGTTATTACTTTGGAGCTGGAAACATCAATTTTTGGGGAATTCTTCTCTAATACGTTAGGCAATGTTATAGATGGTTTGGGTTTCAGGGTAACACCATCCACTTGCTTATCGGTTAACGGAGCTGGAGTCGAGTTGGATCTCTGGTCGTCGGTGTTTTGGCAGTCGACGAGGTCCGGGAAAAACTGCAGACGGATCTTTCGTCTTTAGAGCTCAGGACTTCCGCTGGATTCTGTTGCTTGGAGCAATCCACTAAACTGGGAACATTGCAAATCTTCCTTACGATGTCAAAATTCAGATTTTCCGGACACTGGCGAGAAATAGCATGCCCATTGGCACAAACATAAAATTTGTTACAGGACTTCAAATCTCTGAGATATGCTCCATTTGGCAAAAAGGCACAATCTGAAGTTTCTTCGATTCCTGCTGCGGAAAACGAAGCCCCGCTTAGTGATAGTTTCAGAGGAGCATATGCAGCTCCGAAGATTGAAGAAGCAAACGACGTTGACTCCAAATCTTCTGCAGATTCATCAAGTGATTCCTCGGTACTGGAACTAGAGCTGTCAGTGGATAAATCGGTAACTACCGATGATGATGATTCCTCTGAACTGGAACTAGTGCTCTCAGTGGCAACGTCAGTTGAAGAATCGGTTACTGCAGAAGAAGATGATGCTTCGGAACTGGAACTGGAACTCTCGGTGGAACTTTCAGTCGATAAATCGGTTACTGCTGAA
>SCDS01000384.1:0-29620 GCA_004149465.1 Drosophila nigromelanica
GGTGTTTGTCTGTGCGAACAATTTGCATTTACCCAGCATGTGGTTTCTCTTGCAGCGAGGGCATCTATCATGTGTCTTTGTTGTCGGTGCATCAGTACTGGCTTGCATTAGTAGCTTCTGATTATTACGCTGATCACCTTTACCTGGTTGTTTACTCGATGCAGTTGCTAGTAAAGCCCGTGTAATGTCCATAGCCAGACTTTTAATCGAGTTAGCAAAATCCTTCAGGTCTGGGTATAGGCGAATAGTAGCTGCAAATTTTGACCATTCCAATCTGGTACTCAGCGGCAGTTTACTTACTAGTTCGCTTAGTAATACTGGATTATCCAGGTGCTTTGCCGTTTGCCGTTTCCAAGAATATAACCAAATTTGATACTTTGGAGGCAAAAGGCACTATCTTGTCTAAGCTGTTTTCCACTATTTACAAAATTTCTGTTACGTTTTCCAATTGGCTCCGTATGTGCAATACAGAATGTCTGTATTTAAACAGCTCATAATATGTTTCATATTTGCAGGATTGATGAGCATACCTGCAAATTCATCTTTTGGTTCTCCCTTCAAGCTTTTCTGCAACCGTAACTAATTTTCTATGTTAGTGTAATTAAACGCAGCGGTAGTTTCCCTATACATACTACTAAAAGACAAGTCAATCATTTTACTTGCACCCCAATATCGATTCATGTTAACAACATGTTAACAACATGTTACAACTCCTTAGCCCCGTGGCATCAAAATCAGACTCACCTTGAATGAAATTAGTACTTAGGTTGACGTCTCCTCCTGCTTTCCAGACCGCCTTGGGAGTCTTAGAACCGCCAGTAACTGTAACGCTTGCCTCGTGAGCGCCTGCGTGATAAGCGCCGCTCGTTAGCCCCAGACCAATGCCAGTGTCAATCGTGCCACCCTGTGCATGTGTACTGCCAGTACTAATGCAGTACAATGCCACCGAGTGGGGCACGGGAACCATGTCTGTCGCCTTGTGCAGCATTAGATGTGTATGTGGTCATTCGGTAGAATCCGCTATATCCATGAGCGCCGCTTGGTAACATCAGACCATTGTCCGTTCCAAGTGCGCAATTCTGTACATGTGCGCTGCCCGCGCTAAGTCCGTCAGTGCCGCCCAGTGGGGCACGGGAATCATGTGTGTCGTTGAACTCCTTGTCACGCGTTGCGTGCATTACAGAACTCAATTCCTTTTTCACCGTGTCCTTCATCATCTCCTTCAGTTTTCTGATCTCTGCTGCCTGGGAGCTCATCTGTTCCATCATTTAATGCATAATGCCTTGCATAAATACCGGAATCGGTTGATTCTCCTTATCACTGGATCATTGTCTGCTCTTCATTACTGCTGAGAGCCTCTCTATCGTCGTTTTTGCTCATCTTATTTTTTCTCAAAGGCGTCGATGTCATAATGTCTTGGAACTTTTTTCCGTCGCGCAAGTTCATTCCGCTTTAGTGATCTTATTGTCTTCAAGTCTGTATGTATGAAAGTAAAGCTAATATACATACATAGAATTGAATTTCTATTTCCTTTGAAATTTGAAATTCTCTTGTGTTCATTGAAACCGGTCATGATCTTTTTATGTTTAATAAAAATGTTGCGTGCCAAGCACGCGGGTTTACTACACGATAATATATTATTATTAAGAATATTATTAACGTGTATTATTATGAAGAATAGTGATATATATATCGATATATATCGATAAATTACGTTTTGCATTGGAAAACTGGCCACCACCCTGTTTAATAAACGCTAAGCTCACTATTCTTCATAATAATACACGTATATATATGTACAATCGATTATTATGGATATGCAACATGAATTATTAGAGTTGATAGAGATGGTTCAGGGCCAAATAGCTGAAACGCACTTTTGGTTTGTCGGTTATAATTCAAATCTAAATTCAAATACAATGCGAGTCACAACAGTGGCTATCGAGAAGTCTGATAAATTTATATACAAATCAGTTGACATCATTCACACTCCCGTTTTAATTTCGTCAGTTTTGATGGCTAGGTTGTTGGCATCAAAATTAACTGATTTTTTTTGCAGATTCGTGGTTGTCTCCTGCTATTCCGCACGACCCGCTGGAACAGTGATCTGTCTGAATCCAGGTTGCGTAGTATCCTTAAAAAAGAGCACAAAGTCCACACTTTATATGGGCCTTCTGGCGCCAGTAGCCTGTAATTGCTTGTAAAGCATAGCAGCACCTCTGCTGCTCAGTAAGGTCTAATTGTAGGGCGCTGACTCTAGAAGAGATGACGATAGATTCCCAAATTGCGGACCGAGGTTGAAGTGCTTTCTCAAGTTAGTCTTGTATGCGCCGCGAAAACGAGCAGAACTTGCTGTGCAATAAGTGGTGGCACAAAATAATACACACACGATAAATGTATGTATATATTTTTTGTTTTCGCAAACTTGAAATAGTCTTGAGAAAATTTAGTAAAAATCTTGTGTTAATTAAAATATTTTACTATGCTGAAAAAAAGAGAGACAAACACTTGTATGGAATTTGCATAGCATATTAATACATTGATTTATGGCTGCAATGTTTTGGGCAATAAAACAACAGGCGCTATGTTTTGTTTTAGAGAAAATATCTTATATCACTTTTACATTGAAAAATTATAAAAAATTGAACATATCCGTATAGCTTGGATTTTAATGGGTTAAATGAAATATAAAAATTGACTTATATCTATAAAAATAATTTTATTATTTAGTTTTTTGTATGCTTCCATTTGTCCGTAGCTTCTCGTTTTGCTTCTGGCACAAGAGAACTTTTAGCGCCTCCTAAAATGTTTGTCGTTGCTTGAGTTGCCAAAACTGCCGGACACACAACTAACTGAGGTAGTTGCCTAACAACTGCCCCAACTGCGCCACTATACCCTTTTTGGTCATGCTCCACAATTGCTGCCTCCAATAGTGTATTTGCCGATTCATTAATTCCCTGAAAAAAATTATTTTAAATAATGTGAAATTATTAAAATTAGCAAAAATATATAAAATATCCCAGTATTATTAGGTCACAAAAATTCGATAGTGGCTATCGAGAAGTCTGATAAATTTATATAAAAATCAGGTTTTATGTTATATCCTGAACTCATTGAAAATTAGTGTGAGTGTCCGTTTGTCAATTTCGTCAATTTTGGTGGTGGGAAAATTAAGTTAATTTAAATTTTTGGAATATCGCATCAAATATAAAACACATAATGCAAGTACTATAGACTTGCACTATGGCTTGAATGCTCTTGTTAAATCCTGAAAATTGCAAAACGATCATACTTTTAGTTCCGAAATAATTTAAGAATGTAGTTTGCAGAATTAGCGCCACTAAGTAAAGTGCGCTGCTTACGGCGATCGTTTAAGTGAATATCAAATTTACAGTAAATACATGCAGCTGCAAAAATTCATTGAATTAATTTTTAAAATTGAGATAATCGGGTAATTTTCTAGTAAATACACTGGTCATACCAAATACTACATTTATACAATAATTTCATATTAGCGGTATGTACGGTACGTATCATTAGAAGAGGGTTGAAATGTATGTAACGACAGCTTGAAGTTCGGATCAGGATATCTTCTAGTCAATGCGTCAATCAGGTAGAAAACAAGTCGCTATGAATGGATTTCTGAAGCGTATATTTGCAATCAGTTACTTTCTTTAGTTGTTTTCTCTGGTAAGTAATGGCATACAAAATCTATGTGACTTTTCGGTCTTCTCGGTCTAACAAGATGATTGATTTTATTTTGTCAGCATTCTCACAATAAACCAAATGATATTGATTGAGTCGGGATAGACTGACTAGGGTATACCCAGAATCCACCCGTCATTACCAGCGGATGCTATTATTCCAATTCGTAGCTGAATTCAGTACTCTGATGTACGAATTGCTCATAATTTTTGCTAGATTTCATTCATAAATGCATGACAATAGGCCTGATTGGTAACGTCTCATGCGTCAAACAAATTCTACTCAAATACTCTTCTTTAAAAAAAAAAAACCTAAGTGCACAAATCATTACATGTATCCCTAGTTTTCCGTGTTTTTTTTTGTCGTTTTGTCAAAGAGATAGCACCAAAAAACAAAGCGTAATATATCATTTAATTTTTTGATCATTAAAATGACACCAAAGAAAAATTGTCCTTAAATGTGAATAGTACGTATATACTATCTACATATTTCAATTTATATTAAAAACCAAAAGATTGTTGACATTTGAACAACTGGTCTTGCTGGTGATGACTTAAGAGAAAAATTTGAACAAAAATTTGGGAGAATTATGGTTAATTTCATTTTGTAAATTACTATTAATATTTTATTAAACAAATATTTTTCAGAAATCGTAAGAATAGTATCAACATCAATAATTGATAAGTTTTTGAATACAAACTGGCTTAAAACTTTAGAAGAGTGACGTGCAAGGCCTGGATCAGCTACAGGATTATCACCCACTGGCCTGACGCAAGCAAATCATTTAGGGCAGCCCAAATGCGAACGAGGCTTCCATAGAGTGATCAAAGGCTTTGACTCCGCATTCGCGATTGCGAACCCATAAGGATGAAGCTCTGTCTTTAAAGGAACCCCTAGATCTGTTCTTTGAATCTTCACGAAAAGTATTCGGAAGTGTTCAAAATGGCTGACCTAACATTATCAAGAAAACTAGTCGCCAAACTGCATCTGCTGACAGCGCTGTCTCCAGCCTTTGGAGATCTTGTCGGTTGCTCCCTCGAGCCAGCCTGTCACTCACCGGTTTTCGTTAATCGTGAGGACAGGCTGGGGCCGTTATAGTAGTGGCTGGGATAGTAATGCTTTAAAATTTTGGAATATATTGACCTATCAATTTTCGATTTTAGGTATATCAAAAAGTTATTGATTGACCACACCCCCAGAGGGCACACTCCAAAAACCATGAATCATTAGGCCCTGTTTACCCATTTTTTTTATTTGTTGTATACTAAATATATTACTAAATAAATAAATTACACTTAAGAGTATATCAAATTTTCAGTCTCAAGTATAACTAAATAGAGAATAGGCTTGGATAACATACCTCTTTTACAATTGCATAAGCATTTGCGACACCTTCACGTAAGTCCTTTGGCCGTCCTTGTCGTTTTTTATCATGCTTTGATTTCTTTCTTTTGCTTAATGATGGTCCCGCGGACAACATATCAAATGTGGTTTCTGCTGTAAGCTGAAAAATTAAAAAAAATTATAGTTACCTACCAAAAATCAAATATACTACTAAGGGAACAAACAACAAGGTACAAAAATCAAATATATACATATACCTCCAATAAAATATAAATTAAGCAGGTTGTCTAGTTGTAGCTATAGCAAGAACCAGCTCTGTGCTCGCAAACAACTTGGTTTAAATTTTGAACTTGTTGAAAAATCTAACAAGTCAAACAAGAAACAAATATTACAGTCAGACGTAATCGTGTACTCACAATATGTATATTTTTATTTTTTTTTATTTTCATATATATTTATTTATATATTTTGTTTTGTTATAAGATATGGTTGATCAGACCAATTTGCCCAACACATTTTTAACTTTAAGCACATTTTTAGAGATGGAAAACTCAGACAAACCGTGGACTAAAAAAAATCATTCTTTTTTCACTGCGTTTTTAAGGTATTAAAGGAATTTTATTGAAATTGATCAAATTTAGCGAAAAAAAAATTAGCACCACTTTTCAAAAATGGATTTAAAGTTTAAAAAACGACCAATATGTAACGAATTCATTGGTTATCAGTTGAACTTTTAATACTAAATCTATATTTATCATTAAATATCTAGTGCAGTGTTCTTTATTGGCAGCGCAGCGACTTGGCATGGAATCAACTATGGCCTGGAGTATATTGGACCAAGATACTTTAATTTCTTCCCAAAGTGTTCCGATAATGTTTGTCTTGGAAGCAGCAACTGCCTTCTGGTTGGGATTCAGGTCAGGCGACAGAGCAGGCCACTCCAAAACGTTCACAGAGTTTGCCCTATACCATTCCTTTGCTTTCTTGCTGCGGTGTTTGGGGTCATTGTCCTGTTGAAAGACCCATACGAGCGGCATTTCATATTCTGCAAAGGGTAGCATTACCGTTGATGATGGTTTCATCCAAGGTATTGGATCTACTCCATAGTAGGAGAAACAGGATTATACCATTACATTACTCCCTCCATGCCTCATGGTTTTTTTTGGAGTACTGGGGTTTGTATTCTGTGTTCCTTAGACGTCTAACGTATGATCCAGATACCTTTCCACCACACATAACCACTTTGGACCATAGAATATTTCTCCATTTTTGGGATGTCCAATTTGCATGATTCCTGGCAAACTTCATGTACTTAGTAATGTGTGTCGCGTTAAAAGTTGTAAATTTCTTGGGCTGCAGGTTTTTAGGTTATCTTGCCTAAGATATGTGAGAGCTGGTAGCAGGCTTGAAGGGATCCTTCTTGCTCTAACGAATCAGTCCTTTGACATAAAGAGGGGTTGTAAATCGTTTTCGTACGCGTGTTTCTTTCTTTCCTTCATAGTTTAAAGCGTTTTTATTTATTTCATTGGAGCATCCTATAATTTAAACAACTTTCCGAAAATTTTTTCCGTCAAATATCAACTTTTTGATGAGATCGCGCTTTTCTGCACTGCAGTGTTTTTCACGTCCAATTGTAATGATTATTATTAACTTTTATGATGGAAACAATGAAATCTTAATCAAAACTAATAAGGACGTGATTTCTGCAAACGCAATTCCGCAAAATATTGGAGATTGACCCAAAAAACGGGTTCATAAAAAGTACTCTATTAGGAAGCAGCGTATTCCATCATTTAATTTCTCATGCGACGAAATTTAACTTGTCTAATAAGACTTATACAAAATCGTTAAGAATTTGAAGAATTTGACTTATTGTATCCGGAGCGGAAATCGTACAAAGGACTCACGCCATATATCGGTAGCGTTAGACAGCAGTGCAACCGCCAGTGTGTCAAAGCTCAGTCACAGTCGCCAGTGTGCCAAATTATTCGGTTATAATATTTGGCTATACTCGTTCTTAAACTGTATGAGATATAGATTTTCACAATTCGTGACCGTGAATTTTTTCCCCCATCTTTAACAAGTAATCTACTCTCGCAATTTGGGGTAACTCACTCCAAAAGTGCAGAAGATATTAATTTTCGCGATTCATGGGTGGCTTGGAAGCGGTTTAGTAGGGGTGGCCGGGATATTAAGGTCGAAATCGTTGGGGAAGATCATATTTAATGACAGGCCTAGTCAATAACAATTCATTTAATGAATATCCTGATAAAGTGGATGCGAAGCCGTCAAATACAACTCTCAAATTGGTCGTCGAACTTCCCTCTTTGAACATATAAAGGTAAGGAACGAAATATTTGCAAAGTTCAAGGGATTTTTAAGCGATAGGTGAGATATGACCACAACCTAGATATTCCTTTAAAAGTTCATAGCAGTGAATCTTAAGATCAGGACGATTATCTAGTTTCAAAGGGCACGAAACGACGAAAACAAATTTTACACGGGCTCTCCATTAGCTCCAAACTTCACTTAGCGGGTAAACGATGATAGATATATATACACTGAATACACTGAGATTGAAGCATAACAGTGACCGTGATACCGTTTTACTGTGTTACAACTAGAGTCTCCCAGACCAGACAATGGTCAACGATTAATGCTTTCGTAACTAAAGCTGCTAAGCAAGACGAGAAATTATAAGATTAAGCTACGAGCTAGAGTTTAGTAAACTACAATATGGTATTAATGTGCTAATTTTAACAAGTACCATAGCAGTGCTACTGGTTACGTTGGGAAAGAAGAGAGTTGGATGCAGATGGTGACGAATTGGAAATAAAGCATATGCTTGGCTCCATATGTCCTATAGCATCCAAAAATGCATGTTCTTAATCGATGAAGGCAACGCAAACATAATGCGATTCGCTTAGCTTCTTAAAGCAGAGGGCTTGTTTCCAGCCTTCCTAAAAAAATTTTTCAACTCCCACGCATTCATACATACATAAACAAATTCACACATGCACACACACAAAAGCACACTTCACGCACTTTACTCAGTGACTGCGCTTTGTCCGCACTACAGAAACAAAATATTTTTGATTTTCTTTTAAACTTAAAGTATGATCATCTATTTTTATATTTGGGGCGATATGGGGGATGTATCCAAAATCCGAAATATTCAAAATCTGCATTTGTTTTATACGAGCGTAACACACTACAACACACAAATTTGGTGTCTCTAGCTCTTATAGTCTTTGAAATATGGTATGAAGACGAAGTCTTGAAATCGATTTTGATCGATATTATTGAAACGGCACAAGTTTCTGAGATCGCTGCGTTCATACAAACGTAGAGACGTACAGACATAAATCAACTTAGCTCGGCGTTCTGTTCAAGAATATGTACACTTTATGGGATCTGAGATTCTTGGGTCCAGCTTTTGCAGAATAATCTGCTCAATCATGCATCCACCTATCTGGTACGTGCTGCCAAAACTTTTCAAAGCTCTCTTCTTCGACATGCTCGATCTATCTGCCACACATTTGGACCACAGTATCTTAGCTATGACGTCCTGAAGTATGTATTAAATAGTTTGTCCAATAGTTTAAGAGCGAGAGCATAATTATATATATATATTGCTTGAGATTTTCAGCGATGGAATTGCGTTCAACGTCGAATCCTTGAGGCACGAACGAAGATGTTGCAGCTTGTCTGTTGTGAACATAGAGTAGAAGTCACCCAGTCAATGTATCCACCACTTCTGTCATCAAAAAAAAAAATTTCGTAAAACATTTCTCTTCCACGCCACATCCCTTCCCCGTAATCGCAAAAACCGATATATTTGACGGCTCCATCGATATTATGTGTATATTTTACAAGCTAGAGTCACCGAATTTGGTTTGATAGCGTGTGACCTTCCCCAAAGATTGTTACTATGATACCCCGGACAGTCAGACTAGAACGTCCCCAACCACCCCGCCCTACGAATCGCGAAAATCATCTAAATATCTCCCAAAGTTTTAGAGGTAGTGTTCCTAATTTACAGTGGAACGTTATCTTTATTTTTGGTATAGTGAACGAAATCTTTCGACTTTCAACGAAGAACTCTTTGGAATCCGAGCACAGACAATGTCCTCAAGTAAATTATTTGTGTTTGTTTAATGCATTATTAAAAAATATTAAAAGATATGCATATATTTTTAGTAAATATTTAAATATATATATTTTTATTATTTATAACTATAAAATGTGAAAAGCTTGAAAACAGAATTCAGTTTCGACAAAGGATGACGGTCCAGAATTATAGATTGGAAACACATTTTTTCCGACAACGTCCAGTCCCGCCCGAAAATCGCGAAACCCAAAGTTAGAGCTAGAACCATAAAATTTTGCAACCAGTTTTCGGAAGACCTCTAAATATAGAGAAAAATGTCCATTACGCCCTCTCGCGACCCTTTTAATAGGGTTCGTATCTTAATCTTAATTTTTCTTCAAAATAACAGTATTAATTAGGTAACAGTATTAATTTATTTTACCCCAGACACCAAACCTACTTTTTATACCCTGAATCTATTAAAAATGGGTAAAAAGGGTTTGTAACAGGCAGAAGGTGGCATCTCCGACCCCATAAAGAATATATATTCTTGATCAGGACGACGAGCTGTCTGTCTGTCCGTCTGTATGAACGCAACGATCTCGGAAACTACAAAGGCTAGAAAGCTGATCTGGGTATCATTCAGTTCGTATACATCAAACTCAGAACAAGTTTATCATTTTTTCGATAACTTACACCGTTTTATTAATATTGATAAAAATCGATATCAACGTTTTCTTACCAGACTACCGGAGACTGTAAGAGCTAGAGGCAACAAATTTAGAGCGTTCTGTTTGTGTAAATCAGACGCAGATTTTGAGGTATCCGGATTTTGGATACCTCCCCCCCAATCGCCCCCACTATCGATAAAACCATAAAAACCGCAAATCAAATACTACAGACTTTCAAATTGGTTTGTACATACATTTCAATGCTTTTAATAACTCCTTCAAATTTCATAGCGATCAAACATTTAGTTTAGGAGAAACACCATTAATAGTATGAATATATCTAAAAATTATTCACACACATTTTTCAATTTAAATCATTGGTTTTACAACTATATATTTTTGAATTTAAAAAATTATAATGTATAATATATACATTTTTTGTAAGGTATTTTTCCCGATTTTTCCAAAATCATTAGGTATTATTTCTCGAGGCATGAGAGCCTCATTTAGAGTCTTACGAGTTAAAGGCGCAATCATGTTGTTTATTGCAATATAATGTGTTGTATTGAATAAGTGTGTATTGTCTTAGGCTTGAAGGGAGGGGATCCTACCAAACTACCAAACTACTAGCAAATGTCGTTCCTCACAGGACGCCTTTCCTACACGGAATTCTTTTTGTATTTGAAGATAGCAGGGCTATCTAAGTTTGTGTTTTAGTTATCGTCTCGCTCGTACGCATTCCCTTCTACCAATGAACTGGTTTCCGCCTATTACGTCTTCTATTTTCTCAGTGCCAGAGCCACATTGTTGGCATACTCATCAGCACCTGCACGAGCTTTTTTAAAAAGCTGGGAGAAATGTAGATTCCACTTAGCCCTAATATATCCTCCAGCTAAAGTTTGTTCTGTTAATTCATGTATGATATTGATTTACATGTATACATGCATTTGTTTATAAAGCTTAACAGAACTGGCCATTAAAAACAAAGGTTTTAATACGCTTTTTTGGTACTACGATAGATACAAAAGTTAGTAAATAAATGACCGCATCTAGAACAAGATAAAATGTATCTTAAAGTTTTGCGTCTGGATGGTTTTAAACTTAAGACCTACCGAAAATCCTGACTGCATCTAGGACAGCAGCAAATTTCACACAATCGCAAACAGCTGCACATGCACATGCATACAAAAAATGATTGCGCCGTCTGAACTGATATTACAACTATAATTTTTAATGAAAATACATTTTTGGACTAACTCATTTGCTTGGCACAGCAGCTAATATTTTAATAACATTTCTATCATTATCATTATCACCAAGCGAGAAATTTCTATAATATTTGTAACTTGCCTCGAGGCAAACAAAGGAAAAAATTCGCATGTTTCTAACAAAGCATAATACAACATAATTTAACTTAACATAGCTCAACATTTTCAGCTATTATTATTATTGTTTTATCTCGCTCATTTATCTTTCTGGCTGACGCATCAATGTTAGCGATGGCACAATCACGTCTCATTCGTTCTTTGGCTATATCGCACATACATGTATCTCGTTTTATCGCACAGCTTATCGCTCTTTTTTAATTCGTTTATATTTGCTTAACATCACACTTGTTCGGTTCGACGCAAAATAAGCATTTCTCGCCTTTAAATGCAAACATAAAAGCTTGTTAGTCCAATATGACTAATTACCTCAGAGCCAGAATAGATTTAACATTTATTTGAAAAAAAAAAATGATGTAAAATATATATTTACCTGAAGTAAATGAATTATCCTAGAAGTTATTTCAAGTGCTGCAAACACAGTTCGGGAACTAAAGCTTTGTGCACCCAGTTGAAATCCACGTATAATTCTGCCATCTTTATTATATTGTTGCAACGGAAGTCTGAATAAGTCAAAGAAACCTTGAACTGAAACATAACGAAATTAATATTAATATAAATTAATAATAATATTATTATTTGTATCAGTATAGAATGTATGGGATATATTTATATGCGAAAGAAGACCATTAACTATTTTTCATTTCCACACATGTGCACACAGAGGTAGCCAAACAGACAAGCTGCAATAAAATCCTTGCAAGCATCAAGCATTAGCTCCAAAAACGTCCTGGCCAGCTGGGAGGCACTAGATGACTTAAGCACTGTTAAAACAAAGCTCATCTGTTGGGTTCCCACCCAAAAACGAGAACGCCCCTAACCACCCCGCCCCACGAATCAAGTATTGCAAAACAAAAGCTTTAGGCAACAAATATTTTAGCGCCCAACGTGGGGCAGTGTTCAAATAAATGATTAACAATTGATTGGATTCTTTCGCATATTGTAAGAGCAATTCGACAAGTGTGAGAAACACTCGGTTCGGAATCATATTGCTTGCAGTGGTAACATAGACTTTTCTGGATTTGTTGAATATAGTTCACAAAGTTCTTCGCAAATTTTCTTAAATGGCGGCACATGCACGCCGCATGTGCCTGTATACAGCCTGAAGACACGGCTACATGCTGCGCTCTTTGTCTGTCTCGTTGCCTATGGAACGTACAGAAGTTTCGTTTTCAATTACCTTCGCCGTTTATTTCGCTATATACGCTTGACGTGGCATCTCCGTTAACCTACGAGCTGCCATCGTTTTCGTGGCTGCTCTCTTCGCACTGCTATTAAAACGGCTAGTTTCCTGCTCGCAATCGTCGATTCAGTCACTGCCTTACCAAATTCGTATTTCGTTCGCTTGTATAAGAGCTCCCGATTCGATCGATGCCGTTGTAGTTCATATACATTCATACACCGTATTCCGTCATTCTTCGCTGGGACACCAACCATTATTTCCAGAAATATTTCTTATTGGAAATCAAGGGTGTACTTGGGTTTATTAAAAGAGGATAAGGGTGCCCTTGGATTTATTAAACGTTGGTCCCTTCACCACTAAAATTCTGTATATATCACTTGCACGCCCAAAATATCCATCAAGATCGAATTAAGTCTGTTCAGAAGCAATTTCTGCTCTTTGCCCTACGAAGCTTAAACTCGGAATCCAAAATCCAATTTTGACAATGCTATCGTTTCGCTTTGCAAAGGAATCTGCCCCACGTTATAGAAGCGTTGTCCTGTGCAGAATCTGCGCCGAAGAAAACATCAACCTTGGTGGCCAGATCAGAGGACTAATTTTCGGCTCATGTAAGTTTTTATATGACTTATTAAGCGCCTCACGCACATATTTTCTGGATAAAAAAGAAAGAAACGAAGGACATAGCTTCGCGAAGACAATTGAAGTGGCGTCGGCTTATTTCCCAGGTGACTACGACGACGCACCCAGTTAGTGATCAGCTGTGACGCCAACGCCTTCATATTATCTGGGGTAGTAGTGATGGCATTAAGAGATGCGCGTGCCTTCTTGAATGTCTTTTGTGTAGTCAATTAGATGTATCAATTAAAATTTACAAACGCAATCAGTGAAGAGGTACTATACCTCACTCTGGTTCTCAGTTCAATATTATTACAAATTGTTGGATTACCAGGTCTACAAATAAGCAAGGAAATAAGAAACGTGGTGCAGCGAAGGCCTGGCAAATCGAAGGAAGGAGATCATAGGGCTCTTTAAAGGGGAAAATAAACAATAGAAATTCGTAGGACACATACAGATGAGCGCTCGTTGAGACGTTAAACGCGACAAACGCGCTACCTAGCGCACACACTGCAAAAGTAAAAATTCACTTCCAGCGAGATTACAAAAGGTATTGATTGCAGGGTCATCTAATTGGTCTTACATACAGGGTCGAAGGCACACTTTAGAGCTACAGGTGCATTTCCCTGGTTCTGTTATATGGCCAGACAATCCCTATAATGATGGGCATACTGAACCAGCTAGACGTGATTACAGTCGGCCCATAATAGATAGTCGTAGGGTGTTATCTTCGGCCCTGACAAGGTCACGTGGGCCATTAGGTATTTCGCCCAAGCCCAATGGGACGACAAGATTTTTCCGGCCCTGCTGCAACACGGCCCAGAAAATATTCTTAAACTTTCTTAGGACTAGCTTCATTTGGGGGTACATTTCGTTATCTTGGAGGGAGATGAATGTGATTTTTTTTCCCAAGCATGGGAACCGACCCTTGTATCAACCCAAGTCGTATAGACTAACTAGACATCATTTCTGCTTCAGACCGCAGAACGCCAGTTGGACTTGCATATCGGGTGCAGATTGTAAGATACCTATCTCGTGCATCATACATATGACGCCTACATTAAATGCAGCTCGATAGAAGTAACTCCATATAAGATAGTCAGTAAAATTGTGAAGGAATTTGAAGCGAAGAAATTTGCTCTGTGCTCTTTTCTAGACGTGCAAGGTGCGTTCGACAATACTGCGTATTATTGAATAACCACTGCGTTAGCGTCTAGGAGCATAGACTTCTTCTCTATTCACTGGAGAGACAGAATGCTTATGCTCAAGGGCATAGGATCTTCACTGGACGCCACCACCGTCCGAAATCCTGTCTCGCCTCATTGGGTCCTTAGCGAATGATGATATGCTGGTGAAACTATCGGATCTAAGCATCGATACTGTATGATATGCAGATGTTCTGCCAATAATAGTCACTGGAAAGTTCGGCATCACCATCATCGAATTCATTCAACCGTCACTCAACACGGTCCTTGGGTGGTGCGCAGAAGAGGGTCTTTCAACCCAGAAAATGCGATTATTTAGATGGCTGTATAGTATGATGGTCATGCCTTTTTGCACTCTTGGCCCTCGATGGTAGACAAAGGTAAAATACAGCAAACTTCCGTGACTCATATGCCTAACCCATACGGGTGCCATGCGTACAAATTCTTCTGCAGCACACAAGACAGTGTTAGGACTGAAACCACTGAACTTGCACATAGAGAATGTATCTTGTTTGAGCCTATTGAGAATAAGACTCATAAACGGGTTGTTAGCAGAAGATATTGGTCATGCTTGTTGGTAACCATTGTAATAATCGCATGAGCCTGCAGAGGCTTATAGAAGGATCAACGGACCAAATCAGAGGACAAAAACTAAAATCTCGATGAAACGAAGATCTCGAACCTGGCCCAGTGTTTTTCAATCTGAGATCCGCGCCATTGAGTCCTGCGCCAGACATATCGTTAACAAGGGAATAAGAGGAGCTACCAATAATATCCTTTTAGATAGTCAAGCAGCTATTCAAGCTCATTCTTCATGGAGGTCCCCAGGACATTTAATTTACGGCTCTTGGTGGCCTATCTCACGGGATACCATCCCTGACACAGCGTGTAGACGCTGTAGAGAGGATGACAAGACTGATGATGAGGATGTATCTATGCAGAGAATCTGTTACTCTAGCACAGGTCAGAAATTCTTGTCTTATTTTTGCTAGGCTTTCTGGGGTTATGCCCAACCATATATTTTATAAGCTAAAAAAATATGATATTATGACGAATAGAATAATAAAGAATAATACTTACACAATTGTAGAACAGCATGGGTTGGTCCGATTCCGCTTAAGATATTTGGCAGTTGGTTTCTTTTTATGTCTTTTAGCCATTCTTTGCTTACGAATTCAAATAATTTATTCCAACCTAGGATCCCGCGCCTGAAGGAAAAGACAGAAAAATGTGTTATATTTTTAATAAGAAAGTTTTACAAGATTGCTCCATGAACCCAGCTTCGAGCTGTTGTTACACACATTTAAACTCACACATATCATGTATGCTTGCGCTTGTTTCCACTTGGTTACTGAAATTTGTTTAATTTAGTTTCTGTGATTCTTATTTGCTCTTGATAAGCAAATAAAGAATCTATTGTAAAACGTAGATTTGTATCGATTTAGGAAAACTGTGTGGGTGGGTTATCGATCATTTTAAATAACCTTGAATTGTGCGTGCGATGGACGAGTCTATATTCAAAAAGTTTAAGTCTCTAGCTCTTATAGTTTCTATGACCGTCGAAGGAGCAGAAATTCAGACGACAGATAGTCGGACATAGCAAGATCGACCTGATCAAGAATATTCTTTATAAAGTCGCGAATGCCTCATTTTTATGCTATCCATATGATAGATTAGCACAAAACCATTGTACCGTTTTTAGCCATTTTCAATGGGTTCAGGGTATAAAAGGTAATAAGTATTTGACAGAGCCGTGTTTTTCTTTGCATTTTAGCTTCTCTTTTTTAGAAAAGATGGCAAACCACACCGTGGTGGTGGTCTGCTTATTGTTGTTGATTCTGATATTTTCGTATGTAGTAATAATAGACTTTGGTATAAATATATTTCTTTTTGACTTTTTATTACTTGTTATTATATTCTCTATATTTTCTTTATTCTTTGTATTTGTCTGCTATTCATTTTGTCGTCCATGCTTTCTGATTTAAGAATACTGGCTCTGTCTTCGACTACTTTTCTGAGTACTCGATCCGATTTCTCGGCTCTAAAAAAACAATGTTACATGGTCTACCTCAATCATTTGGAAAAATTGTTTCATTTTCCTCTCCATGTCAAAGACAATAAGTCCATCAAAAATTGATAAACTCTCAACTGCAAAGTCTTTGTAAATCTATAATTTCACCCTGCCAACATGGATTTGTGAAATATAGATATACTACCACTAACTTATCAAAATTCAAATCTTTTGTTAACGAGGAATTTGAAATAAAATACAAACAGATGTTATTTGCATTGATTAAAGTAAGACTTCGTCATAAACATCATCTTCTAGCATTTCCAAATTACTTAATTATTTTTATCTCTACTGTTTATTTTAAGGGCTAAGTCTCTAAGCTTGTTAAAGTCACTTCCGGAGTATCAGAATATGACCACCTCGGCCAGTTGCTATTTACTTTTATAGAAGAATACGTTTTGAATAATTCTTTTTTAAAATTGTGATTTTAAGTTTAAATTTGACAAGCATTCTTCTTCTGAAGCTAATCAAACCGTTGGGCTTCACTATATACTTCACTTGTCCGTCCAATTCTTGAGTATCCTGTATATGGTGTCCCCAATACAAGGTTCCTCAGGATACAATTGAATCTGTACAAAAACAATTTCGGCGCTTTGAACTCCGGTGTTTCAACTGGAATTCTAATATTCGCATGCCGTCTTACCTTAGTAGACTTTTACTAATAAATCTTCCCTCTATGCTCTCGCATGCATCACGCGGGATACGACGCGACCAGGATCTTCAGGAATCTGTCGCAGCTCACACAGATGGCCGTGGAGTATGAGGGTGTGTGAGAGCAGAGCCGGGCATACGGATGTACAGCTCTACGGAAGCAAGTCGAGCCGCCCCAAGTGCCGATGGACGAAGCGAAGCCGGACGGAGGATCGGGAGTATTCTACAACCCTTTTCGGGCCGCTCCTTGACCAGAGCCTGTAGCTCAGACGGGTGGATCAATCCCTCGTGCCGCTGAAGCACGGTACGATGAGGCGACCCACAGGATGATCGGACAAGGGGAGACGCACCCCTTTAACTTGCAACGTGTCTGCTACCGATGCAGCGGACGGATCGGCCTTGAAGATTAGGCAGGTATAAAGGATAAGGAATTTGACATAAAGTGGAGATGCCCCTGCTGGTGATAGACTCCATGTTGGACCAGCTAGAGTTGAGACTGGAGACGGGAAAGGCCCGGTCCAGGAGGACATGGTAGATCCTGCCGCCAAGGCAACATAAGACGGCAACCCCCGGGTGAAGGTGCAGTGACCTGTGAGGCAGGTGGACTTCAGGAGGGAAGTTGAGGTGATGGTCGAAACGGCAAGCACGGGATCGGTACCTGGTTCGAGGATGGCTTTAGCGACGGTGGCGCATCAAGAGGATGCGACAAGGCTGGAGCGGAATGACGGCAAACTACGTTTGGAGGACGTGAAGGCGGAAAGCCTGATGGGATGTGACGGGCCAAAACACGATACAAGAGGAGCCAGGCAACCATGGTCAGAGGACGCAGAGGCGAGATCTAGTGGCACGTCAGGTGGCAGCCGAGGCCGAGTCGGAGGCGGTCTCCAGGAGGATCCATGACCCAAATACCCCGATTGAGTTAGTCGCCACGGCAGTCTCAGAGGAGAACCATGAGACCCAGACCGCTCCTAAATTTAGAGAGCTGGAGCCGGAGATAAAAGAGCTCTTTGAGGAGGAGCTAGCGCTGTTCGATCCGCTCAGAGAGGTGTTTCACATCGACGAGCACCAAGCTGTCATGAAGGACGATAATCCTCTGAAGCAGCGGTACTACTCCAAGAACACGGCGATGCAGAAGGTAATCAATGACCAAGTCGAGGAACTATTCCAGGCGGGTGCTATCGAACCTTCTCGCAGCCCTCACAGTGCTCCCATCGTGCTGGTGAAGAAGAAGACGACCGAATGGCGTATGTGCGTTGACTACAAGCAGCTCAACGCACACCCGCTATAGGACCCCGTATCAATCATATTGTGGAGCATCTGCGGCAGGCCTGGTACACGTCGACGTTGGATCTGAAGCAGGGATATTGACAGATTCCTATGGCCGAGGATAGCAGACAGTACACGGCATTCACGGTGCCTTGCCGGGCACTGTTCCAGTGGCGAGTGATGCCCTTCGGTCTACATTTACGGAAATAAGCTGCTGAAAGTGCCATCGAGAGCAGCCCTGCGATCAGCTGCCGAAAACACAGGTGAGAGAACGGCTTTGCGGCGAAGAGCGAAAGCTGGGAGGAAACTGGGCTGCTGCCGCGAACTGATAGAAGCGACTAATCAATCAGTTTCGGAGACTCTAGCAGAACAGTCGTGCGCGGATGAAAGCGATGGCAGAAGCCCAAAAAAAGCAGCCACGTGAAGGGAATTAAAGTTGAAGTGTCGAATCGAACAGTCGCGTGCCGGGGAATCAATAGCAAGCCTCAAACTGAGACGCGACCGAGTGCGCACGAGAGTGCACGAACACGCGAGTACGTACGAAGGGTACGATACCGAGGATTGAGAGGCGGCGTGACCAACCGAAATATCCGTAGGCGTTACAATTAATTAAATATAATTATTAACCTGTTGTTAGCCAAGAGTAGCATTAACAAATTTTTTCAATAATAAATCACCCATTAAACATGGGAGTACTCCTCGTAGATTCATTATTTGCCATTAGATAGTTGTGAGGTTTTGGCAGCGTGGCCACGGTGATAACCTGGCTTGTGCGGGAGTCGCGGTCACGGTACTAGCCAGTTAGGGAATACTGCCGTGATGAGAGCCTGGCTCGGGCGGGCACGTTGTCACGGTGTACAGCCTGATCCAGTTAGATAGCTTGATTAAGGTGACAACCTGACCTTAGTAGAGCACGCGGTTACGGCGTCAGCCTAACCTAGTCAGGAGGCATGGCCGTGGTTACAACCAGACCCGAGTAGAGTAGGCGTGGTCGTGGTTACAGCGCGTGGGCACGGTGCCGTCCGGACTCAGTCAGTCGGACCCGAGTACAATCGGAGACGATACGGAAGAGCCGAGCGGTTAGTCCGGGCTTCTTCGATAATACTTCGATATACTAAGTCTGCCAACTATAAAACGCATTACTTGAAGTGACGGTTTCATTTTTTATATAACAAACTGCAGCTGACAAGGCCCACTATGTAATATCGCCCCTACACCATTACCTGCACGGGCGTATTAGCGACTTAAAAAACACTTTTATCGTTTCGAAAGTCATGAAAATAGTAATTATAGCCTTCAGGTCCATTTATAATGTATTTATTTTCATCGAAAAGCACAACCGTTTCCACTCATTGTGTGACCTCAAGAAAACCAAAGGCGTGCAACTCTACTCGCATTATTGAAAGACGATCGAAACTACATTTGGCATCATACAAATTTTTTATTGTCATTTGAATGAGATAAATAAATTATCGTCATTAAATAATCCATGCATATCAGTAACTAAAGTTATAGTCCTTGAACCTACTCGGTTGAGCCAAAAAGAGCCAATATTTTTTTGTAATGTTTTTGGAAAAGTAATAAATAATGAACATGTATGTTAGCGACCTTACTAACTTGTTATTTGCAATTGAAATATATACTAACCGTTTTTAATTAAAAACATCTTACTTTATTAAAATTGAAACCGGCTAAAAAGATATGGCATTTTTTTTTTCAAAATGTTAAAATGAGTCTTTAGTCGAGCGGGAAAGCACATTGTAGTATTGTAAAAAACTAGTGTTTTCTTTTTTTTAAAAAAAAATTACATATTTCCAAACACATTAACACTCTGTACAAAAACACCGTATAAAGATTTTATTGAAAACAGCGCCAACAAGTTCATTGATTTAGCTCAGCAAGGCTTAGCTTATTTTAAATGTATAAATAATTAAAATATCAAACATTAAAATATTTAAAACTTACCGATTTATAACTTCTCGTAAACATATTCCTGAACCCTGAAGCTGCGCAAGTCCCATTACTAATCCAGTTATTGGTCCGCGGGATAATTCAACCCTTCTCCCATGGTAATCAAAACATATTGGTAAAGCAGGACTGAATATAAATTCCTTGAAATAAATAGGATATACTTCATTTCGAAAAGAATCCTCTACGAGTTCGTTGGTTTCAGAGGCAATTTCTTCACTGGTTTCATCCAAATCTAGACCTTTTATTTGATTTAATTTAAAGACGTGCAAACCATTTAAATCGTCATTAACGGTCATCATAGGAACATCTTTATTTGTGAAAATAAATTCCGAGTTATTATTACTTGCAGTTTCTTCATTGGTTGATCTCTTCACAAGTGAAGTAAAAAATTCTTCCAAGAACAACAAAGTGTCTTGGTCAATATTAAGTCTGATAGGCAAAATTGACACTTTCAACGAACATTCATTTGTTCTGTTTTTTTCATCATTTGATCGAACGTTAAGTGCTTTTACCGTAATCATGTTCTCATCGTTTTTCTGTGGAATTTTGTTCTTATTGGGGTGGTAAAGAAGCTTATTAATATCTGATGAAAGTAAACGGTCGCGTATTTCTATGTCAGATATAACCAACACCTGTCGGGATGAATAAATCGAATGTGTAGGGTATGCATCATGTGACAAACGAATTTTTGAAAATTGTATTTCAACGAGTACATCTGAATTGCGAGATGTATTTGATTCATCACGTACATTTGTTTTAAATTTTTCTTGGCACTTGCTTGAGGTTTGTGACACACCGTGCTTATAAGTTTCAGACATTCCAGTTGCATAACTGTAATAAAATAAAATTTTTTAGTTTTTCATATACATAATTAAACATAACCAATTTTTGAAAGATAATAGTTATATTAATTTCACATTTTAATTATTTATTTATCTATTATAAAATAGTTCTAAAAGTGCGCTAAAATTAAGGTCGTTCAGCTTAAGCTAACCACATCAATACGAACTCTAGCATAAGTTCCTTGTGTATATGTGGGGAGGTCACCAGCAAACTACAAAAAATATTTGGTGACTTTGTCTGTAAAATTGTGGAAATATTCACCCTTTATTTCTTAGCTATTTTAAGTGTTATCGATCAACAACTTTAACCCTTTATCTGACGCGGGTACACATTGCTGCATTTATACAGACAGACGGTCGGGCGGATAGACGGACTGATATGGCTAATTTAACTCAGCTCGCCGTTCTGATCATGAATACACAAATATACATTACCACAAAAATATTTTACCCGTTTTACACATTTTCAATGGGTTCAGAGTATAACAAGTAAAAATGATCTAGTCGAGACCGACCGCTTAAAAAGTTTGAGGTAGCTGTAGATTTTTATTCATTTTAGGAAAGCGATACGGAGTTATTGATAATTTGAAACAAACTTGATCTGTTGAATTCTCTACCAAACGTCTTCTTTAATAACTTCTGTGTTTCTTAAACGATTTTAATGAAACCTTCTGCAATTAAATCTTTAGTATATTACATATATTAGGTGTCTCTACCTCTTACATTTTTTGAACAGACTTAAAGATTTGAGGTTGTTGTAGATTTTTATCAATTTAAAAAAACGTTAAATGCTATCGATCTTTTGAAATATAATTGGTCTGCACGTGCTATGGATGAGCTAAAATTGAAAAGTTGAAGTTTCTATCGACGCATCTTTCATATATACGGACGGACAAGGATACATCAACTCGGCTGTTTATCCTTATTTCGTGTAAAATCGCGGAATTAACATTGTTCCCTTCCGGCAGTGTAATTGAGTTTATTGGAGTGACACAGCTGAGATTCATCGGCATTATCGATACATCGGCTAAGTTGTCAATTGAACCACTTTTAGCTCGCTCTTCTTTTCTTGGCTACAGCAAACGAATAACGTGCCTATAAGAGTCAATACAACGTGACATCTGAAAATATAGCAAGTAGATAAGTGAAGCGGCGATCTGACCCCTACCTATAAGACAAATTAGTTCCGCTCGGCTACCAGTGGCGAAGCCATATAACTATGGCCAAATTGCGCTATATTGGTGTCACGTGTGGGGTTATGTTTAAATGTGTTTACAAAGATACAGCACACAATGCCAAGAAAGTCTTCTTACCAATATCAGGCAAACTTACAGACCGCCTCGCAACAACAGCAACTTGGGAAAACGGTGTTGGCACACGCTGGCCAACTGCTTAGCTGTGCGGTTTCCGTCACTGAACAACCAACCAACCGCCAACAACCGATAACCGTGGCTCACTTAGACAACCGCCTGGACGCCCGAGATTCGCAATTCGAATAGAAGCTACCACAAATGTAGGCTTGGTTTGAACGCTCCATTTTTCCACATTTTCCACCACATGGCTCAAACACAGTCGTCGCCACCGCCAATAACTACCGATGGACATGCATTGAGTACACCTCGAATGTCTGTACCGCGTGCAGAAGTGGGAGCTTGTAAAGTTACAAAAATGTAGACCGAACTTAAAAAAACGGCGGCGGAGAAACGATCTACTACGTGGCTCAAAAATGTGAACACGTCACGGCAGTTCGATCATAGTGTTTCTATAATGGTGCACCCGACCGCTACGGCACGATAAACAGTTAGCTACTCAGCCACTGCTAGTCTCGCATATCCATGGGGATATAAAGAGATGCCGGATACGGGGGCACACGTTATATAAGACGGAACGAGATCTAGGACCGAGTTTCAGCGACCGCTAGATGATATGGCAAAGAAGTACCATTGTTCGGAGAAAAAGAAATGCCGTAAGCTTTATATGAGCTTGTGCAGCCAAGCCCAGCAATTCCAGGTCACGTTGCCGGAGACAACGTTGCGCTCTTACGTCGCGCAGACCGTGGGCATGCGTGAACACTTTTCTTTCAGTCTGCGTACTGCACAATCGTATGCAGGGTCCCAAAGAGTCGATTAAAGACTTTGCAATGGACTTGGAACAAGTAAGTAAGTCGAGATGTATTCAGCGAATTAGCGCTTGCCACTTTCAAAGCATCATGATACAGCGGTTTATAGACTTTATAGACGGCATACCAAATGTTGATTCTCATCAGTAAACCGAGAGGAAGCGCTCGACATGTCGAGCCGTCTGGAGGCGAAGCACAACCGGTACTATTCAAAACGTCACAGCGGTGGTGCCTAAGACTCAGAAGCACTCCCCGAAAAGGAATGGTATAAACCCACGATAGGGCATTGTCAGCCCTATAGCCTCTTCGACATTTGAGGAAAACTAGAGCCGGCCAGCCTTCTGGGGCCGACCCTTACAGAAGTGAACCTGGCCCACACATCATACCAGTATACACACAACACGCCGTTTGAGAAAATGGCTCCGACAACATAAGGCCAAGGAGGTTGAAGCTGTTTGGACCCACTGATTAAGAAGCCGCCGGCCAGAGTGAGTACTCGTCAGCCGTCGGTTAGAAACCTGGCTGAAAGCATCCTTGCCAAGAAGTTGAAGCCGTCATAGCCTTGTTGTTCGATGAGTCGCTGTCGTTGATTCTTGGCAATTATGCAGTCAACAGCTGTAATCCGTCCTGCTTACAGTCTCTGGATATTGTTAGAATTATTATTAGTACGAAAAGAGGAAGGCTCAATGCGATTCTCCGTGGACAATCGGCGCCTTAGCAATATCAAACACCATCACACAATTCTCGATGGTTCTCTACCATGGACTTGCTGGCAAGTGTCCGTTCGTCCGTATAAGCACGTCGATGTCGGAAACTATAGGAGCTAAAACTTCACTTTTTTGAATTTAGACTCGTCCATGGCAAGTTTGTTTCATGAGATTGATATTTTTCTCCGTTTCCCCAAAATCGATAAGAATCTGTAACAACCTCAAATTTTTTCAGCTTACTTCTTATTATTTTGAGAGCTAGACACGCCAGATTGGGTTCACGGCTGCATAATCTTTTGTCCAGAGTCCGGAAGCTAATGGTCTGCTGCCTAGAGTAGAGGTAGAGTGGTCTTTATCCTCAAGTTAGGAAAGAGTTAGGAGAACAGACATTACCAACCGCAAGTCATTCGGACCCATCAGCTTAACATCGTCGATGATTTTTGGGGGTTTTCTGCTTTGTTTTCAGTTTTCAGCATTGTTATGGTGGCCTTTTTCCCAATAAGTTAATACGTTTGTGTTTCGTCGTTATGTCGTTGTTATGAGCGTTTTTGCGCACCGTCGTTGAATTATTTTTCTCGCGACCTAATTCCTTTTCAACTCGTTTTGTGGCAGCACTGTGGTGAAAAGGCTCAGCAAGGTTGTCAGACTTAATCCCACAATTATAATATTTAAATATAAATGTAATTTGAAGAATTTAGTCCTATTAAAGTTTAAAAATATGTAAAAATCAACTGAAATCTAAAAGCTAAAGCTAAAGTTCACGAAGTGAAAATAGTTTATTGTGTTTGTGCACTGTCCGTCATGCTATCCATCTGTCCGGATGAATGCAACTTTTTTCAGCGCAATTGAAAATAGGGAATTGAAACTTTGGATATACACTTATAGTTATCC
This sequence comes from Drosophila nigromelanica, assembly GCA_004149465.1. Taxonomy (NCBI): domain Eukaryota; kingdom Metazoa; phylum Arthropoda; class Insecta; order Diptera; family Drosophilidae; genus Drosophila; species Drosophila nigromelanica. The sequence continues at coordinate 24,717 of SCDS01000384.1, forward strand.
TCTTCAGACAGAGTTAAGATTTTTTGGCCACGCCAACTGCGAGGCTGGCAATTCGATAACATGTCGATACACCTCTAATCGCAAATCGATAAAAGGTAAATATTTCCCACAATTTTAAAGATAGAGCAAATTTTGTATGTAGATAGCTGGTGACCCCCACCACAGATTACATCATGGATATCCCGGCCACACCCACTAGAACGCCACCCAGTTATCTCGAATTGACTGTATTCGGCTGTATGCAAAAAAAATCGATGCATAACCAATATAGATTTTTCTTTTTCAATGGTTTCAGGTTATAATATATACATTTTTAATTTGTGGTATTGGGAATGGGCGTTGTTGGAATTAACTCGATTATTATAGTCTAAAGCAGTCTATGCGTAAATTTATGATGTACAGATAAACTGGCTGCCTCTATTACTTTTATTATTATACCCTGAACAAACTGAAAATGAATATAAGAAGCAGAGGAAGGCAGCCATGCCTATAGTGGTTGAACAAAATATAAGTGGTGCTTCTTTCTCAACGTTACTAATTAACCTAATGTCTTTTCCCCGCGTTCAGCCAACTCTACTTGTTGGTGTTGTGTTGGTTCTTTGCATTAGCTTTGACTTTGTTTTGCTTATTTCGGTCGTCACGTCAAAAGATAAGTTATTAATAAGTTTGTGTAAAAAGATAACACCAAGAATTGTTCTACGAACCGATACAATATGATCAAGTGGCTTATTATGAAGAGCATTCTTTTATTATTAAGGGCAATCATCTATAAAAATACATTTAAGATTAAATAAATTTACTTGACTTGAGATTTTGATATATATATATATATATATACTCAGCTAATGATGCTGATCAAAAATATATACTTTATGGGGTCGGAGATGCTTCCTTCTGCCTGTTACATACATTTTCAGAAATCTATTATACCCTTTTAACTATTTTTAATGGGTTCAGGGTATAAAAAGTCTGAAACACGTTAATATGTGTCCATACCTTTGAAGCCTCGCCAGGCTTTCGCCGTACCATGTGACAAAATATTCCCTGTTCCCTAATAAAAAATAGATATATAAGAAAAGTGAATACTTTTGTGAGATGAAAATATGCGGTTTTCGTTAGTTTTCTTGCTCCATTTTGGCAACTGTTTGAAGTTTCCAAGTAATTTTTTTTGCATTTCCTTTCGTAAACATCAATCTATGAATATAGTAAGGCAAACTAATAAAAAAGAGGTTCCCAAAATGGTTAAATACTAAGGTTTTTATAGCATATAATTTTCAACAATACTTTAGTGATTCACTGTATATATGAATGTATGCCTGTACATGGATAGAAAATTTGCTGGTGTTTGCTGCCAACTGGTTTCTCATATTTGTTAAATTTATTTACAAAATTTCTTTCTATTATGTTTCTTAATCGATGTTGATGAAAGTTTTTGCAATGCCTCAAAAATGAGAGGTTGTTATAGATTTGTACAGGTTTTTTAAGATTGTCGATCATTTGAAATATACCTGATCTGCGCATACATTTACACAAGTCATTTGCAATGGGAAAGGTATATTAAAATAAATATAATTATTCTTATATATATTAAGTGTATTGAAATAAGTTTGCTTAATCTAATATATTCTATATTTTTATATTTTTCGCATACCTTATATTATCTGTTTTATTTTGGTTGAAAAGTATATCTGGAAAATCTTTTCCTCCGAACAGATGCCATGTAAATGTCATTTCACATAATGTATAACTGTGCTCAGGTATTGGAAAATGTACAGGAGGTCGTAAGATATCAACTTTTTCACTGGGTAAGCAGAAATGATTGTCAATAATTTGAAGTGGCTCTTGAGAGACGTATATTTGGTTGACACCGAATTTATCCTTTAAAAGAAAATAAGAAAAAAATTAGATAATTAAACAGCAATCGTTTTTTTGTTTTTTTTTTTTACTAAAGTAGGGCAAGCGTTCATGATCATTTAGCAGCTGCAAAAGTTTTTTTTACTTCTGCAATACATTTGTTCAACACAACTTGAAAAAAAAAATTTATTAGTGACAGTGGGAGCAACAATTTACTGTAGAAATGTAATAGATACTTGGTTTTCAGCACCTATGCAGACATTAAATCAGTAATCTGAAAGTCCGTAGGACTTAACACTAGGTTCTGTACATGCCACCGCCCCTACATTGAACCATCTGTGAAACCTAATTGTATGTATTAAAGAAAACTGTAAAATATGGCGATACACAACGCGATATACAATTATAATATCTATATATAATATCTATATATAATTTAATTAAGGCGAATGTCCAATCACGCGGTCTCAAAGATTCACCTTGCGTTGAAAGTGCCGATAAAACCAATCGTTGAGTCCGACACACTCTTTGAATTGTAGAAGAATAAAGACCAATCCAGTATATTCGGCCAGGAAAGTTTTGCTGTGTGTCTGGTAGTATTGGCAGGGAATCAGCTGTTCCCCTACAGCTTGAACTCTAAGATCGGAATTGTACTGTCAACAGTTGTACTATCTGAATTGTATTATCAGAATTGTATTATCAGAATGGCTCAGGAGCTGTCTGCTTTGGCTATAAGGAAAGAAAGCTGTGTGTCATCATGACAACGCTCTGAGAGCTTGGCTAGGATGTTCTTATGTATTCGCATTATAGTCCGGACATGGCATCAAGTTATTAACCCCTGTTTCTATCAATGGAAAACGGTTTATTGCCAGTAAAGAGAGGCATAATGGAATTACCTTTAGAATGGCAAAAAGGCATTTGCTTCATATTTGCAATGTATGTATTTTTTCGGTCCGACTCGAAGAAGTTATTTCTTTTATCGTTTTAATCAACGTTTTAAATATGATTTTTTCCATATTATTAGTGTTGTGGCTGTATTTTTTATTTATATAGAAAGTCGACAAAACGAGTTTCAACTAAGGTACAGAGTTTGAAGACAAGTTATATACACATAAATATAATTATTAAATGCTAAAAGCCTAACGGAATTATAAAATTTTTGAGAAGTTCAGTCGACCTAAAAGGAACGAGGAATCAATATAATCAACTTATGTAGGAAGACAACAACAAGGATTGTCCTACGGTTGGTTAGCGATGGAAGATTAGGAAGTAAGAGTCTACTGGAGTACGATGGGAGACGAAGATTGGGATCCCAGTAACTAATCTAATCTCTTTCTCGCGTTTACACCAAATATTTTTGTTGGTCACGGAATAAAAATTGCTACTGGTTGAACAAAACATGTTCTGGCTTCAATGGCCGCATTATCAACCCAATTGAGTTCAAATTAAATTAAAAGGGGACTTGCGAATCTGGAATGAATGAATCTCCAATGCGTAAAAACTGTCTGGTGGCCCTTATGAACTTTCTGTTCCAACATCCGATCCAAATATAAATATAGAATGAATTGTTCCCATGGATCTTGTTCCTTCTGTGCCCGACCGATATTCTGATTCGGCGATTATTAGTACTGTTGATAGTGATCAACGTTCTCGTGATAATATTCTCACCTAATCAAATGGTCAATCAACCAATAGTAACAGATCTATCTGTTGCTTCTGTTAAGCTACCCAATATAAACCTTATAGGTGTTCCACCAAAAGAGCAAAACTGTGTAATTAGGCTTGCCGCTGCTAGTACATGTCATGATATCATAGTATTTAGTATTTATTCACGCCAAACTTAAGACCAATATTATGGTGAAAAAATTCAAATTTGCGTATACTCGGAAAATTTCGTATTTTAAAATAAGTTTTCCGGCTGGGCACTTCAAGAAAATTTGTTGTAAAGAGTTCTCTAGTCGAGACCGCCCGATATACCCTAAACTCTGCGATTTGTCTTTCAACCCGTCTGCATTCATACATACATACGAACTTCTGTACACACAGAATGCACACGCACGCACTTTACTCGGTAGATGCGCTTGGCCCCCACTAAAGAAACAAAATTCTTGTTTTCTTCTAAACTAAATGTATAATCTTTATGAAATGTAAAGGACTTATTAAGACCATTGAAATGTATGTGCAAATCAATTTGTAGTATTTTATTTGCGGTTTTTTTGGTTTTTATCGATATTGTAGGCGATTGGGGGGAGGTGTCCAAAATCCGGACGTAGCAAAATCTGTGTCTACTTTACACAAACATAAAAAGTATGTTATCTCTAGCTTTTAAAGTCACCGAGATATGGCAAGACAACCAACGGTTAAAATCGATTTTTATCGATATCAGGGAAAAAGGGCAGGATATCGAAAAAAATTAGAAACGTGTTCTGCGTATGATATATACAAACTGAATGACTCCAAAGAGTAATTGTAATTTCCGAGATTGCTGCGTTTCGTACGGGCGGACGTTGCTAAATCAACTCAGCTCGTCGTCCTATCAAGAATATATATACTTTATGGGGTCGGGATAATTCCTTTTACATATTTCATACATTTGCACAAAATCATAACACCATTTTCACTCATTTTCAATGCGTACAGAGTATACAAATATACTGCCAAAAAAATCGGTCTCTGATTGCACTTCTCCCTACTGGTGTACTGGTGGTCGACCTCTTGCCTCTGATATCAAAAAAAACTTACAACCTCCCTCTCACTTGGCTGTTGGAAAGTAAGAAGGCTTCACAGTAAACTTAGCAATAATCTTTATTTTCCTTTTGATGTCATTGCCTTCTCTGAAACATGGTTAAGGCCTGACATTATAAATTCTGAAATTCTTTCTAACAAATTTTCCATTTATAAAAAAAGGTCACATCCCAGGTGGTAGAGGTGGTGTGCTTATTGCTGTAGAAGCTGATTTATCTTCGGAGATAGCAATAACAGATTCTAGTATAGACCTATAATTTGTTTCTGTTGAATTGTGATATTTCCTATTTATTACTTGTCATTTA
>SCDS01000384.1:29885-78900 GCA_004149465.1 Drosophila nigromelanica
TCTTCCGATAATTCTGTCTATTCTTTGCAGCGGAGTATGCTATTCATTCTGTCTCCCTTCTTAAATTCCTCGCTCTGACTGTGGAGTGTTGACATTCAGGATTCAAAAAGATTTTCTGGATTACTTAGTTGGAATTTCATTGTGACAAAACAATGCGATCCCAAGTTCTGTATATAAAATGTTTGATCGTATTATACTTCTTCACGAAGTGAAACTAGTTAGACTCGTTCACGAAATGAATGAATAATATCACCAGGAAAACTAACAATTGTTAGATCAAAAACTGAAAACTCTTGTTCAAATGAGGAACAATTTTATAAGTTGAATACTGATCTTGCTGGTGAAAATAGAGATAAATTAAAGAGATTATTGGGAAAATACTCAAAATCTTTAATTAATGGAATTTCTTAGTTTAGAAATAGTTCGGCTGAAATGAAAATTAAATTAGAAGATCTAAGAAAAATTGTTCAAAGACTTAGCCCAAATGAAAGAGAACTGGTACGAGAGAAGATTAATAAACTATTAGAAGTTGCTTACCCTATGCTAGTCCCAAAATGCTAGTTAACAAAAAAGACGGCTCCCATCGTTTGTGTGTTGACAACCGCGAATTAAATTCTAACACAGGCTCAGATAGATACCCCTTGCCGCTTATATCAGACCAGATAGTCAGACTTCATGGAGCGAAATATTTTACATGTCTACATGAACAAAGATTCGGTAGAGCGTATAGCTCTTGACACCCCAGATGGAGAATACGAATTTTTGGCAATGCCGTTTGGGCTCAAAAATGCGCCTTCAGTTTTTCAGTGTACAATAATGCCAGGTTTTTCCTTAAGCTAACACTTCAATATTTGGGTTACGAAGTGAGTGCAGGTGAACATCGTCCGAGTTCGCTTTAAATTGCAGCGCTAACTGCCTTACAAAGATGGTGGGCTTATTTACAGTCGTTTACACTTGACTCACAATATAGAGAATGTAAGCGAATAGCTCATGTTGACATCTTTTCAAGAAATTTGCCTTCAGCTGATTTGATTGCTACAACTTGCCAAATTCCTGAAAAACAAGTTAATTGCGCAGAATTATCAAAAAATTAACTTTTGGCTGAACAGCGTCAAGATTCTGAAATAGTAAATGTTATCAATAAATTGAAAGACAATTCTGCCGAAGATGTTGCAAAAACTTACGAGTTGAGAGCAGGAATACTATATCGGAAAATTCAACGAAATGGTAGAACTCGGTATTTATCAATTGTTCCTCGAGCATTTAGGTGGTCCGTAATAAACCAAATTCATAAATCTATCATGCACTTACGATGGGAGAAGACATTAGATAAGGCCTCTGACAATTACTGGTTTGATAACATGTCTAAGTATATTCCGAAGTTTGTTGAAAATTGCATTGCTTGTAAAATGTCAGTCTTCTTCTGGCAAAATTTAAGCTAGTCTCCATTCAATACCAAAAGTAAAAATACCGTGGCAGACTATTCACATAGACCAATTCTGATCAAAAAGACTATTTCATCGTCCAAGAAAACGCCTTTACTAATTTGTTTATCTAACTCACACGCTTCAAAATTAATGCTGAAAATTTCATAAATGCTGTGACGATGGCTATATCTTTGTTTGGAGTACCAAATCGCATGAAAGCAGATCAGGGTAGGTGTTTTGCCAACACTAGATTTAGTGATTTTTGTTCACAAAATAAAATAAATTTGCATTTAATTGCGACCGGTACAAGTAGAGGTAATGGGCAAGTTGAACGCATTATGAGCACTCTAAAAAACTTATTAACTGCTGTCGAGACTAGCAACCGGTCTTGGTAAGATGCATTAGGAGAGGTTCAGTAAGCATTTAATTGTACGATTAGTCGAGTAACAAAGGCAAACCCCTTAGAATTGTTTATTGGCAAAGTCGCTCGCCGAACACAGATATGAGCTGTCCTTACATACATTTAAGCACATTTTTATTATATATACATACAAAAAACCAGAGACTCACACACAAACAAAATTCTACGCCCCAAGCCGCGCACTTTACTCAGCGGCCGCGTTTGACTCCCGGTATGGAAATTAAATTCTAAAACAACTTCTAAACTAATTAAACTTCATATGTGTATGGCATACACGAACTTTTAAACTATAAGTTCAGCTCTCAAGCTCTTGTAGTTATTGAGATCGAAGCTTTTATTTAGATAGACGAATGGACGTAAACATGGCTAAACCAAGATAGGTAATCGTCCTGATCGAGAGCATATGTGCAATAAAGGTCGGAAATGCTACATAAAGTTGCATAAAACCAATATACCATATATACCAATTTTCAATAGGTTCGGGTATAAAATTATACTTATTAATTTTGTGTTCGAAATCAAAAAATAGGTAAGCAAATTTAAGAATTGCGAACCCATACCAGAAAGAAAGTCGCTGGCTGCAATAACGACATCTAGACAAACATCGTACAAAATCCATTATAATACTCGTTCATGAAATGAAACTTGAATATTTTGTGGAATGTCTGTCATGCTGCCGACTGTCTGTCTGTTTGTCTGGAAGAACGCAACTTTTTTTCGGCGCTATTGAAGATGAATTGAAGCTTTGGATACTGGTAGTTATCCTCTTCAGACAAAGTTTTAAGATTTTTGTGCCACGCACACTGTAAGACTGAAAATTCGATAATATGTCGATACACCTTAAATCGGAAATTGATAAAAGGTAAATATTTCCCACAATTTTAAAGATAAAGCCAACAAAGCTTGAGCTAATCACCGAATTTGGGATATATTTTACCCGGCTTCCGGCCACTCGTTCTTACTTGTTTTTTATTTCATTTTTGTACTTATAAACAAAGATGTAAAATAGTCAAAATATTTTGAACTTACCATAAAAAAAATTTCTTTATCATGTATTACATGGAAGTCTTTTTCCTCTAATTCCAGCGCATGGGTTGATGGTGTAGCCCCAAGTTCGGCTTCGACTTGTGGTAGAGAATTTTCAGTTATTTCACGATTATAATCTGATTCAAGCCCTATAATTGAATCCAAATCTGATATATTACAGATATCAAAGCTATTGTCGATTACTTTAGATTTATGTAGAAAATTTGGTGCGGCAGTTGTGTTGACGTCTTTTACAGCGTCGGCCATAAGTTTATTTATATGCTTCAGTGTTATATCGTTGTTATGGTCAGAGTTTCTTATTGGGATATCTAAGGTTTTTTGTAAGCCGGAGATGTTTTTATCTTTCAACTTAAGATCTTTATCGTTAGCAATATATGCAATAAGTTGTGCCAACGCGTCTGCTGAGTCAAAACACGTTTTTAAATGTACATCATGAATTGAAGATCTCAAGTTAATACTTGAATATGTTTTACTCTGATCATTAATATGTATAGAAAAATTGAGTAATCCAACACTCAAGACTTGTACCATACCAGATTGATTAATGAAGGGACAAAATTCTTGATCGTCATTGACAGCTTGAGCCTATAAAAAAGTTAATAAAAGGAAGGAAATACAAAAAAATAGATACAATACAAGGCTTCATTATATACAATGATATGTGATTTTTGATTATATAAGTTAATATTTATTGTTATATATATAATTAAAAGTTATATTCTGTTCACAAGATGAAAAGAGTATATTGCTGAATCATAATACTCCGCTTTGTTAAAGGTAAAATCAATCATTGTAATGATGTTTTTTTTTACCAAAGTCGTAACGTAAGAGTCGAATTAAACTACAACTACGAAAAAAAATAGTAAGAAGGTTGCAATCGGGCATTACCGATTGCGTTATACTCGCTCAGGGTTTTAACTACTATTGTTATTTAGGAAGATGTCAGTTTTAAGAAATTTCAAATTCTCTTACCGATATTTAAAAAATGTGAAAGATAAAAGCTTTCGCAATTCGTGGAAAGGAATGGGAGGGGTGTTCTAGTTGGCGTGACCGGTGTATTAAGGTATTTTGTGGAGGTCACCAGCTATCTACATACCAAACATGATGACCCTAGCTTTAAAATTGTGCATTTTATCGATTTGCGATTTTATGTGTTATCGGTTTGCCACGCCCCCAGTGGGCGCACCCCAAAATCCTTAACACTTTATCTGACGCGGGTATACACGAGTATATATCCAAAATTTCAAGTCCTTAGCTTTTATAGCGGCATGTTTATGTATCTATGAATGCAAGGCGATTAAAATGTTTGTATCGACCAATCGCAAGGTTTAGGGTATCCTAGTCGCGTACTCCCGACCGGAGCCTTCTTACATGTCAATGTCCGACAGCTTTTTTCAGAGCTATTGAAGATAGAGACTTGAAACTTTGGATATACACTTGTAGCTATCTTCAGTAGCTAGCTTCAGTCAAAGTGCTAAGATTTTTGTGCCATGCCCACTGAGAGGCTGGCGGTTCGATACAATGTCGGTACCCCTTATATCGGAAATCGGTAAAAGGTGATTATTTCCCAAAAATTTAAAGATAGAGCCACAAAAATTTGGTATGCACATAGCTGGTGACCTCCTTAAAAAAACGCCCCAACGCCCCTGCTCTACAAACTCGGAAATGCCCTTATCATTCACAGTTTTTAAGCTAGAGTCTCCAAATTTTGAATAAATTTTACTGCAATGCCTGCTCCCCAAAGGAAAGACGGCAGTCGGGAATGCAAGTTCATACAAACCATATGGATGATTTAAATCATATCTTTAAACACGAGACGGATCCTTATGGCATACATTGTGTACGGACAATAGAAGACGCAAAACTTATCTCCACTTATTGGCTGGAATATAACCAATAAATGAAAATATAAAATCAGATCCTACATGGCTGAAAATGCGTGTTTTACAACTTCAAAACTCAACAAATTGAGTTCAGATTGTTGAATTGTGGGGAATGTTATTTTGATAGTAAAAACTTCACTTTTTCATATATAATCAACGATCAGCTTTATAAGTTTTTCTTTTTCATTCTATTTTATAAGTAGTTTAGGTATTAAGATTTCTCTTCCATTTTTCCATATTAATAAATATCAAGTGTAAATTGAGTAAGTTAACATAAGTGAACAATAAGCAAAAGAATTGGGCAATGGGCACTATAACACAATGTAATAGTGCTGACCAATCTGCTTTTAGTCACTGACTCCGTTGTCCGCGATCGTCGCGGAGACGTAATCTGAACATTGCCCGAGGCGCAAGCTCAGCATTATGCTGAATGGTAAAGAGTAAAGCTAGCAAGTAATAATTCTATATTGTCAAAATCAGTCTTTGAATACTTCGAATATACTTTGAATACAATCGCCCTAAATATAAAGAAAAACAAGTAAGATTGCTCTGGTCGGGACCGCCCGACTAGGAGATACCCTGAACCCAGCATTTAACACATACACGCAAACTCTCGGCACTTGAGGTGATTAAAAATTTAAAAAAAAAAATTGAATTAAAAAATATCAACGAAAAATTAAGGTTCCGCACCGGGACTCGAACTTCCGACCTTTCGGCTACGCTGCACAACTCTTACCGGCTGCGCCACAGTTTCTTTTAGTTTGGTTGTGATAAAATTCAACTTGTATGTATGTGTGCAAATGAGCACAGAAATTGCTTGCGCTTCAGCCAATCAGCTGCGCTTGGCCGCCACTACTGAAAGGAGATTCTTGATTTGCTCGTAAACTAAGTGTATGCTTCCAATGTGTGCATCAAAATGTGTGTACACACCAATTTGCAAGACTGTAGTATTTGATTTGTTTTTTTTTTTTTTTGGGTTCTATCAATATTAGGGGCTTTAAATATGCTTTAAAAACCGGGTCAAAAAAGCGATAAATATCGATAAAAAGAAAACGGAACGATTTATCGATCTTTTAAAATAAACTTGTTCTGCGTATGGTACGAACCGAATGAGTCCAAGATCAGCTTTCTAGCTTTATTAGTCTCTGAAATCGATGCGTTCAAACAGACAGACAGACAGACACACGAACATGGCTAAATCGACTCGGCTAGTAATGTTGATCAAGACTATATATATTTTATGGGGTTGGAGATGCTTCCTTCTGCCTGTTACATACATTTGCACAAAACCAGGGTATAAAAACAAGTAAGAATGCCCTAACCGAAAGCGCCCGACTAGGAGATACCCAGAAACCACCATACACACAAACGCAAGGCATTTGAAATAGTATTACAGTGTTAAAAACTAAAAAAAATTAATTAGTAATTATCAAGTAATAAATATAGTGGAATCTCGATAAGTCGTAATGGCAAGGGCAGAATATATCTTACGAAATTAGAGAAATTACGAATTATAAGAAGGTTCGGTAATAAATTACGATTTTTCAGAGGTTTTATGTTCATTGAATTGCAAATAAAATTATGAATTACCGACGAAATTTATGGAAATTTTGCGAATTAACGAGGGTTTTTAAGGGACCGGCAGATTTAACGGTGTACAAAATTCCTGGGATTCGACTGTATAAAAAATAAAAATAAATTTGTGCACCGGCCGGGATTTGAACCGCCGACTTCAACTTCAGCTGCACAACTCTAACTAATAACGTTACACTACCGTTAAGCTAAGAGTAATTCCAAAAGATATGCTAAAACTTTTTGTTAAAAATCGACCCCACGTTTTATACTCGTTTAGGAAGAGAAAAGAGTATAATGGTTTTTTACACGCGTCAGATTAAGTGTTAAGGATTTTGGGGTGCCCCCTTAGGGGCGTGGCAAATCGATAACAACGCAGTCGGTAAAGTCCGAATGGAACGTTCTTACTTACTTTTTCTCACTATGAAGGGCGTCCGCGTACGTTGTGGTTTTGTGTATGTTTATATTAATAAAAAATTGGTCAAGTCGCAGCTGTGTTATGGGTTTCAGCGTACTCCCGACTAGAGAATCCTTACTTGTTTGAAATGTTCAAGTGAAAATTACAGTAATGTAGAAGTTCCCCAAGAAATAACACAGTAGTTCCAGAAAATGATGAAACACTGTTTGTTTCCCTTAGCAAATCCTATGAAGTAATTTCTTATAAGACTTATGTTTATATGCAATTGCAGAAATTCTATTTCAAAGGCATGTCTAAATAATCTGTTGCTGTGTGCTTCCATTGCTCCTAGTATTTAATTTTCAAACACTGATTAGTTCGTTTTAACTAGGTTCCAATCTCCTTTTGTCTGTGTTTTTAAAAGAATATATAGTTGATTCAGTCTAATTTCTTATTGCAAATTTAAATTGGCACATGTCATCATAATGTCCATAAATTTATTGTGATTTACTTACGGTTGGGCCAATGGATAAAATGCAGTCTTCGCCCATCAGTCGTAAAGTACATCCGCTCATTGGATATATAATATTGCTACCAAATGAGCAATATCCAATGTCAAGCAATGCTCGGTAAGGTAAGTATTTTGGCCTGTAATGTAGATTAATCATATTTAGTATTATTTATACAGATAATGTAAAGGATATAATATAAAAGTTAAAACTCTCCCTCTCGGAGCATAAAGTTACTGATCTTAGAGCCTGGTGTAACCAATGCTGAATGGCATTGACCCAAATATGGAGGACATTTATGAACACTCTAGCGATGCTGCATCAGAATCAGCGTTCGACAAAGCCTCGAAGCTTCGTGCTATTGAGACAAATTGCAAAACCAACGTCGGCGTCGTCAAAAACAACCATTTCGAAGAAACGCTACAAAGCCACGAGGCAGGCATGAGCGTCGGCGCCAGTAACAACGAGGACACAGACGACATTAAAATCACATACAAGTGATATAACAAATATGGAGCGAATGCAGCAAACAAACCATCAGTTTCAGTACACTCAAAGAATTGACCCCAGAATACAATCGAGCAAAAAATTTCGGCTTTTACACTTAAATAATATTCGCTTAACATAATATTTGGCATAACTGAGAACGATGTCCATGCACTTTTATGCGCATAATTTAAGTGAACTTCAAATCTTTGGATCACGTGTAAACCATCGTGGCTAACAGGCAACTCAGACGATGTTTTGGACCATTAAAATGACAATTAAAAGTCATTTTTGGTGCCGAGGAAAGTGTTCTTGAAGTTCCCCGTAATGGGTAAGAAGTTCGCGTCATACTAAACGGACTACTGCGACCTGCAATACAGCCAAAAAAAACCCCAAATGCAGACATGTAATACGTTGGCCCCGGACCAGAGGGCTAAGAAAGGCTACAATTGCCATACCTGGGGACATTTGGTTGCCGTCTGTCGGAAACCAGTTTGTCCAGAGGAAGCTTGTTATGCTTGTGGAGAGCTTTTGCTCTAAATACAAGAAGGCCAAGAATAATACCATTGATGATTATGTAAGAAATTTCAATATTCAGTTTGTTCACAAAGTTAATAAGCCCTTTCCCTTGTGACTCGTTCTTATTTTGGAATTAAGAAAAGTTAAATATAATTGGAAGAGTTGTTTACTTTACTGAAATGTTAAATTAAAAACATGAAAACGAAGCATTTGTGGTTGTCGATGAGTTTTGGGAAAAGATCTTTTCAAATCCAGTAAACTAAAACTCATAGTCTTAAGTGAAGTAGAGGAAAATAATATAGCAAAAGAAAAAAACAATGCAGAACACAACAAAAAAAATTTACCAAGATTAAGAAACAATTGAGAGAATATTTTACAGAGTAAAATAGAATGTAAGTAAACGATCATAAAAGATACAAGTGAGGATTTCATGATGCAGTTACTGACAATTAGCCCTATAAATGAAAGTGAAACCACTTAAAAGTTTGGAGAGCAGCTAATATATAAGACCAACATAACTTTGCTTTTTAAAGATTGTTACATATTACCGGCTAGACCAAATAGTTCCCATCAAAAGTGAAATGACGGTGCCCCGAGAAGATTAAAATATGCTGAAAAGTAGAAAAAATATTGGAAGAATATTAAAAAAAGGCTTTATAAGAGCCGGTGAGTCTGAGTTTGCGTCACCTATTGTACTAGAGAACTCAGAATGTGTGCAAGATATAATTATCCGATTCCGCTTAACTATGTTTTTATGCACGAAATCTGTGTGAAATATACATCCTTTGGAAAGTTTGAATTTTTAAGAATGCCTTTTGACCTTCAAAACGTCCTGTCGATTTTCGAACGATAAATAAACAGAATATTTGCAGATTTGATCAAGAATGGAAAATTTGTGATATACTTAGCTTCAAAAGACAAAGCAAGTCGTTTCGTAATGTTTAACGAAGTTTTCAAAGGAGTGGTAGAAAATAAAGAAGAACTACGCTTAGATAAATTCGAGTTTCTTTAACCAAAAGTAAGATATCTAGGGTATATAATTGACGATAAAGATATCAAGACTGATGACTGATGAAAAAGAACAAGCCGTTTAAACTTGCCGAAGAAGTGTTAGAAGCATTCAACAACTTAAAAAGTAAATTACTAGATTCATCAGTACTAGCAAGAAGAGAATACAATACAAAATGTTGATATCATTGAAACAATCATATCTAGAAATCTGGAAACCTTACACATTTACTCGGTGCCTGCGCTGCGACTTTTGATTTATTTCTAAACAGTCCAGTACAGCAACAACAAAACTCTGAAAACAATGAGTACATTGGCGATTTCAAGGGGAGCAGGGACCACAATAACAACAATAATTTCGGCTGCCTTTGGTCTAGCATGTGAAGAAAATTAGCTCATTGGAGAGGGCCGCATGGCTTAGTAATAAAGTAAAAAGTAAATGAGTCCAGCAGATTCGATCATAGGCAGCCCACGACGAAAAGAGACAAACTACATTGTCTTTTGTCTTATACGTCGGCACCCTGCAGTTATTGTTGTTTGTTTGGGGCGCAAGCACTAGAAATTTTGGCTGCCAGACGAGGAAAGGGAATAACGAAAAATGGACCGTGATTCGCCGCATCAACGTGACGTCACATCGGCTTCTTATCAGCATGCAATAATTGCAGAAGCGCACAATTCAGCTATGACGTCACGAGTTGAAAAAAATTTCAATTAAATTTAATTTAAATTTTCATGCATTTTATGGATAGCAGAAGCACACACTTGCGCTAGCAATGTGCTTATAGTTTTGCGCATTGAGGCAAAAATACCATTATTTGTGCGATTCATATAAAATGTTTATACAAAATATGTTTTGATTAATAGTTTCAATTCTATCTCATATTGATTTACCAATGTTTTTTATAAAGGTGTAGGATTACGCAATCCATGTCCCCACGGCAAGTTCTGTTCGACTTTAGAAAACCATCCAACCTAAGTCCGCAATTTGCGATTCTATCGATATTTCTGTCGTCATCTCTGTCTCTCTTCTACAGTCAGAATACTACGATCAGATCTTCCTCAGCAGCAGAATTCCTCACTTTTTTTGCTGCTATGTTTTACATGCAAGTGCGGGCTAGTAATGACAGGATGCACAGGCAAAGTATAAAAGTTCTACAGAATAGGTTGCGACTATGTGTCGCTACCGAAAATGTACAAGTTCATGAACAACACTAGTATCCGAAATCGACGCGTTTATACAGACGGGCAAGAGTAAATAAACTCAGCTCATCGTCCTGAACCCCATTTGAACATTTGAACAAAACCATTAATCATTCTCACCCATTTTTAATGGGTTTCGGTATAAAAATCAACTTGATTCCTCTAGCTTTTGTACTCTCGATGATCGACGCGTTTATACGGACTGTACGGACGGACTAAGTTCGTCGTCCTGATAAAGAATATGTATACTTTATGGGGACTGAGGTACTTCCTCTTAAATGTGACATAAATTTGTGTAATCAATATACTCATTATACTCGTACATTAGGTTTGTGCAATGTCCGTCATGCTGTTCGTCGTCTGTTCGGATGAACGCAATTTTTTCGGCGCTATTGAAGAAGTGTTAAGATTTTTGTGAGGGAGGCTGGCAATGCGATAAAATATCGATACACTTCAAATCGTAAATCGATAAAAGGTAAATATTTCCCACAATATAGAGCCACCAAATTTGGTATGTAGATAGTTGGTGACCTCCCCCCCATAGATTGTATCTTTGATATCCTGGCCACGCCTACTAGAGCGCCCCCAACGCCCCCTAGAATATCGAAAATACCTATATCTCCCACAGTTGTTCAACTAGAGTCACCAAATTTGGGATATATATTACTGGAATGCTCCCCTAGACGTTAAAGAAAAGATATTTCGGCGACTACCCGTCCCGCCCTACAAACCGCGAAAATCTATATCTAGCACAGTTTTACAGCTTTGGTCACCAAATTTGGAAGGTAAATAATTGGTCACCTCCTTTAAAGATCGACCCCCGCAACGCACAAATTACAAAATACCGAAATCTTTTAATAATAGTTAAGAACGTGAACGAGTATAACGAGCGGGTAACGTCCGACTGCAGCGTTATTACTTGCTTTAATTAGATTCACGGTATAACACACACAATTCGCAACAAATAAAACAAATTGACATGTTTTTTATATTAATATCTTAGTTTGTATTCTGGAAAAACATTTTTTGTACTTAAAGTAGAAAAACATACCGATATTCAGTTGCCAAATTCCATATATGTCCCTGAATTTCCGACACAAGCGCGTATGGCTCATACGCTTCAATGGGATAGTCCTAAAATATTGACATTTTTAATAAATTTGTATAATAAATAAAATTAAATAACATCAAGTATAGCTAGAAGTTGCACTGATCAAATTAAATTGTTAACGTGCAGGGTACATCTTCCAGCACTTCAACGCATGCACAGCAGCTAACCCGTCAGGTGAGTGGCTTGAAAAGGTGAAAGTCATGAATGTCTACAAGTCGTTGCAATAGCATCGAGGTTCAGTCCGATGATCTTTTTGAAGAAGAAGAGGAGGGAGATCTGACAGTGCTGGAAAGTATTTCTTCAGGTGTCCGCAAGATTTATGGAGATAGATATGGAGATATTGCTCTGCGTAGCCAGAGACGGAGCTGACATAGTACTAATCCAAGAAATTTGGGCAGTAGGAGGAAATGTTCTTGGATTAGTAACTCCGGATTAAAAGCTACTAGTAGCTAATTCAATAGCTAATATTCCTACCTGCATTTTCGAAAAAAAACACCTTAGTATTTTGCCGGTCCATAATTTTATATGGCCCACGACCATCTGGGTCGTCTTCCAAATGAGGTAACCGAAAACTGCGAAAAGCGACGAATGATTCTCATAATTGGCTGTGATGCCAATGCCCACAATAGCTAGTGGGGAAGCACTGATACAAACGAAAGGGGTGAGTTAGTTTTAAGCTATCTCTTAAACAATAACCTAACCATATGCAACAGCAGATCGTATCCCACTTTCATAATAAAGGGAAGAAAAGAGGTCATAGATATGACCAAAGCACTCAATAGCTTATCAGAAATTGGAGAATCTCCAATAAACACTCAATTTCCTGACTATAGATACAGTGAGTTTCAGCTTAATTTTAAAACACTCCATAGTCTAAAGCTCGTCGACAACATCAAGTGAGGAATCACTTGATGTCCCCCTAAAAACGAATTTCTCGGGCAGCACCCCACACAAATCAAGACAAAAACCGTCCCCTAGAGAGTTTACCATAAACCATTTTCTACTTAGCAAACAAAACATTAGATGGGCCATAAACTGCTTTAGACCTTACAAGTTACCAGGACTAGACAATATTGCTCCTGCAAAGCTACAGCATCTAAGAAACTCCATAGCTCCGAAGCTTTTATCAGACTCAACACGCGTAGGGTAGATCCACGGAAACCGCTCTATAGTTATTGAAGATATTGTTACATATCAAAGACTATTACCTTATAGCTTTTCTGGGTATAGAAGGGGCCTTTAACAACGTCATCCCGGGCGCAATGTCTAAAGCACTGGCGGATCTGGTGGTTGAAAAACAGCTTGTGAGACTTATCAACATATTGCTCACATGCAGAGTCGTGACATCTACACTTGGTTCGTCAACTCTAACGAAATTCGTCAGCAGAATCACTCTTCAAAGGGGTGTCCGTTGCCCACTCCTATGGAACATTGCAAGAAACGAACTGCTTTGGAACTTGGAAGAGGGAAGTTCTCAGACAGTTGCACTCGGTAAATATCCTCAGACACTTTCTGATCTGATGACAGCAATTGGCCAGGAAGCTATTGGCCATGAGGCTCAAGTATAACTACTTCTGCCGCAGATGCAGAGGCGAAGAAGAAATATAATATATTGATCACTTCTTCTTCTCCTGCCCCGCACTAAGTTACAGAAGACTGCGCCTCCTTGGAAGACCTTTCCTCAGCCATCTAATTGACCCAGCCGACATCTGTCGGAACAAAATTACTAAATTCATCCAGTCATCAAACTGGACTCCGTTCTGATGATATCATCTCAACAAGCTCGAAGAGTTTTTTTTTATCAGATCTATGGAATCACGACCGGCCAAACATGGCCTAAATGTGGCGTTTACAACGGCAGCCATTCTAACCATTTTAAGTTAACCTAAAAGCATTGAAATCCATGTAGAAACAAAATCGCATATATGTAGTATTTTAGTTTTAGACTAATAGAGCGTCTCTGAAATAGATGCGTTAATACAGACAGACGGATAGACAGGCAGACCGCCAGACCAACGTACATGGCTAAATCGACTCAGCTAGTGATGCTGATCAAGAATATATATAATTTATACAAATTGTACACCTTTAAAATGGGTTTATTGTATAAATCGACGCAATTCAAATACTAAAGATAAAGCATGTAAAGTATTTAACTTCTTGATCAGGACGATTTTCTGAAAGTTTTTTTTTACGTACAAGGAAACTGGAGCTTTTGGAGTGCCCAAATAATTCTGTAATAATATGTAAACATCAAAATAAAAAGATGAATATTACTTAATATTTTATAGTGACCTCTCTCAATTATGCGGTTTCACTCCCATGAAATCGGGGAAATCTTAATCTCTTACAGTTTTAGGTAGAGTAGGTAGTATAATCGTCTCCCTCTTTAAAGATTGGGAAAAAATTTATCATTCCGCCCATGCAAATCACGAAAATTCATATTTCCTAATGTTTTAGAGCAAGAGTCACCAAATTTGATAGCCAGTTTTCGCATGACCTCTAGCGAAAGCTCGCAGCTTGGCTCGTGTTATGATGTAATCGGCCATTGCAAACATTATTATTACCTTGGTGGACTTCACTCCTCAAGCTCGTAAAACGAATAAATAAAAAACTTCAATTCCTCAACTTTAAGAAAGAAGATCAGAAGCATAAATGGAACTCATGCTGCGGCATAGAGAAGGAAAGCAACAAACCAGTGATGTGCATCATTGGGGATGCGTGCTTCCCTGGCTACACTGAAGTCACTGAAATTGTATCTGTAATACCCACAGATATAATCAGCCACAAGAAAATCGCAAGAAATCGCAAACTATGGGTGACACGGAATCTTCCCAACCATGCTACAGATGACCAGAAATCGAATCATCCCCTGACATTAGTCCCGCATTATTATTATTATTATTTGTTTGTCTCAAAACCGAGACATTTTTAGAGGGACGATGACCGAATAAATGGTCTTTTGTGTCCCTTTTGTGACAAGGGACGCTCTATTTCGCTATGAAAAAGAAGTGCGGATTTCTTGTCGAAGACTTTCTGATCTGTGCTGGAGTAACAAATTCTCTGCATACTTTCTCGTCATCCGTCTCGTCATCGTCTCTACAGAATCTACACTGTATGTTGGGGTTCAGGCGCATTTTATGTATGTGGTACTTGATTGTGTGTTCCGTGAGATATGCCATCAAGAGCCGTAGTTGAAATGTCCTGGGACCCAGCAAAGTGTAACCCGGTTTCAGTCTCGAGTTAATCCTCCATGACGAAAAAGTGTGGATAGCTGCTAGACTATCTAATAAATATATTATATGGAGGCTCCTCTTTCTTTGACAAGCGTTAAGGATATGTCTGGAGCAGGACTCAATGGCATGGATCTCAGATTAGGCCAAGTACCCATAGCAATCAATATTTTAGTGTTTACTCCTGTAATCCCCGCACCAGCCCCTTAATTAAGTTTTGATCCGTCTGTGAACCACTGCAGCCTTATGCGAACATTATCCCATTCCCTACGGTCTGGAAGAAGAGTCCTACAAAAAGTTTCATAGTCTTAATTTTCTATCAAATTCTATTAAAGATCCAGGAATTGTTTCCATAAGACTTGCATGTTCCATATTTGCGGTTAGTAACCCGTTTGTGAGTTATATCCCCAGATAGCTCAAAGAAGCTACTTTCTCTACGTGAAAATGCAGTGGATTTGAGTGGTGCAGTAGGATACGCACGACACCCGTGAGGAACAGGCATACGAGCCGCTTAAGTTTGCGGCATTTTTGTATAACGGTAGGCTGCTGAACGTTCAGACACGAGGCGTGGGTAGTATTATTCGCAACAGGTATAACCATTATATACAGTCATCTGATAACATTTGGAGTCCAAGCCTCACGTTTTACCAAGAACATACCAAATGCCCACATGACAAGAGTACTTTTCGTCAACGTTCTGTTTAATGAACGTTCCATTTGAGTATTTACACTCAAATATTTGACATCACTGGAGAGCTTCACGTCTCACCGACGTAGAGTTGTCCGACATCATTGTTGTACCGTTTGAATTTTACAATTAATTTTCCTCACCGTTAAGGACGAGTTTTCTTTTAAGGCTATAAGATAGGAATTAAAAACAACTGTAATTAATTGTACTTACAGCTATATTTAAGAACTCCATTAATTGAGACATCCAATGATGTGTTGAAAGAGTAGGTTTATGCCAAACATATGCACCGTTTACTCCGAAAGCAAGCTTTATTCTCTGTAAATACAATGTGTATTACATATTAATCAATGAGAACGTGGCAGTCGAGTCTAGCCGTGATAATTATAATAAACAAGTATACAAAACCAAAAGTTAGTTTTTCATTTGACATAAAAAAGTTATTTAATAACCATCTATCTAATATACCAGAATTGCGCCGTTATAATTACCCCTAAACAACATATTAGATACCATATACACTAAACACTTAGCTTTTTATGTGAGGTAAGATATTTCATTTCCTTGCCAAGTGGGGCATTCTGACTTTTTTCGTTTAAAAAATTTATAACTTCTGAACCAAATTAGTTAGCGCCAAAATTTGAAAGTCATTCTTTAGAGAATATATCAGGCTTTAAATCGCTTTAAAAATGCTCTCTTTTATTAATGTGTGCTCGGCTAGTGATGCTGATCAAATATATCGTTTAAAGGGTTGGATAAAATACATTTGCGCATTTGTATATACATATATGTAAGAATGCAAGGAAGTTGAAATGTTTGTAACTCATAGGTGAAGCCAGGTTATCAATGTATCAATCTTTGGGGACGCAACTAGATAACAAAACTAAACTTATTTTTGCCTTAGACACCAAATCTATTTTTATACTTCTTTACGAAGTGAAATGAGCATATTGGTTTTGTGCAAAGTCCGTCTTGCTGGCTGCCTTGCTATCCGTCTCTCCATAAGAACGCAATTTTTTCGCAGCTATTGAAGCTAGAGATTTGAAATTTTCGATATATACTCGAGTGAACCCGCGTTAGATAAGGTGTTGAGGATTTAGGGCTGCGCTCACTGGGGGCGTGGCAAACCGATAATACCTAAAATCGCTAATCGATTAAAACCACACTTTTAAAGCTGGTGACCTCCCCTAAAGTTTGCGACCTTGATATCTTGGCCACGCCTATTATAACGCCCCCATCGCCCCCACCCTAAGAATCAGATATGACACAGGTTTTGAGCTAGAGTCACAAAATTGTGCACATATATTGCAGGATGGCTCCTCCAAATATCACAGACAAATTTTTTTTGCCCACACCCCCTCCCGCGGTCATAATCGCAAACACCGATATAATTAACAGCTCCCATCTATAACACGTGTATATTTCCGACCATTTCCGACAATTTTGATAGATAAATAGAGTTGGTATGTAAATAGCTGGTGACCTCTCCCAAAGATTGCGACCTTGATATCCCGGAAACACCCACAAGAACGCTCACCAGCTTTCCCACCCCCACGAATCGCGAAAGCCTATATCATCCACAGTTTTAGAGCTAGAGACCCCAAATTTTTCAAGGAGATTACTGGTCACTGGTCGTTTAAATATCGACAAATTTAAATTTTCTAAAAACCGAAATGTTCCAAAATAATAATAATAGTTAAGACAGTGAACGAGTATAACGCAGTCGGTAAGTCCCGACTGCAACGTTCTTACTTATTTTTTATACATATGAATACTATGAAGAAAACCCCCAGCGCCCCCGTCTTAAAAATCGGAAATACCTATAACTCCCACAATTTTTGACTTTTTGTTTTTTATATTATACTGTAATACTCCCCCAAATATCACAGATTAATTTTTTGGCCACGCCTCTCCCGCCACCGTAATCGTAATAGCCGATATATAAAAACAGCTCCAATCTATAAAATGTGTATATTTTCCACAATTTTAAAGATAGAGTATCCAAATGTTATTTTCTGATAGCTGGTGCCCTTCCCCAAAGATTGCATCCTTGATATCTCGGCCACGCCCACTAGAACGGGCAGCGCCCCGCCCTAAAAAAATCGGAAATGGACACGGCACCCACACCCCCACCTGCACCCACTCCCGTCTCCACAAATCGCAAAAATCTACATATCCTACATTTTTAAAGCTGATGTCACCCACCCTCCGCACCGAAATCTTTCAAAATAACAATAATAATTAAAATGTGGACGAGTATAACGCAGTCGGTAACACCCGACAGCAACATTCTTCCTCGTTTGGTTTCTAAACGTATTTTCACCATTAGTATCAATTGGAGAAATAATTATTTAATTAAATTTGTCAAATTACCTTCAAACGTTTATCTGGTTGCTTTCTCAATTCAGCCACAATAGATAAAATTTCATGGCGATTATTCGTTATCCTTTTTTCCTTGGGAATATTGCAAATTATACGCATTTCATTTGTATCAATAACATCGTTCAATGCAGTTAAGCCTTCGGAAATATTTCCTGCAAAAAAGTATTAACAAAATATTTATATTAAATGAGAAGGCTCCAGTCGGAAACGCCTGACTAAAAGATACCCTGAATCCAAAAACATTTCAACCCCTTTGCATTCTTATATTAAGAGATGAATGCACACACACAGACAAATGTATGCCGTACGCACCTTACTCGATAGCTGCCCTTAGCCCCCACTATATAAACTAAATTCTTGATTTTCTTCGAAACTAAAAGTATGATCGCTCTGAAATTATCAGGACTTAATAAGAGCATTGAAATATGTGTACAAACCAAGACGCAACTAGATAACAAAACTGAACTTATTTTTGCCTTAGACACCAAATCTATTTTTATACTCCTTCACGAAGTGCAACTAGTATATTGGATTTGTGCAATGTCCGTCTTGCTGGCTGTCTCTCCATGTGGCCGTCTGTCCGTAAGAACGCAATTTTTTCGCAGCTATTAAAGATACAGATTTGAAATTGTGGATATATACTTGTCTGTACCCGCGTCAGATAAAGCATTAAGGATTTAGGGCTGCACCCACTGGGGGCGTGGCAAACCGATAACACTTAAAATCGGATATCGATAAAGTCCACAATTTTAAAGCTAGAGTCACCAAACTTGGTATGTAGATAGCTGACGACCTCCCAAAAAGATTGCCTTGGTATCCCGGCCACGCCCACTAGAACGCCCCCAGTGCCCCCGCCCTAAAAAATTGGAGATGTCTATTTCTCTCACAGTTTTTGTGCTAGTCACCAAATTTGGGATATATATTACTGGGAAGCTCCCGCAGATGTTACAAAAAATTTTCCGGCCACGACCCCACCCTCCCCCCTTCCGGCCAACTAACCGCAAAAATGTTTATCTCGCACAGTTTTAAAGCTAGGATCACCAAATATAGAAGGTACATAACTTGCTAAAGATTGGTAAAAAAAGAATTTCGGCCACGCCCACTCCCGCCCCCGCAAATAGAAAAAAGCCTATATCTCGTACAGTTTTAAAGCCAGGGTCACCAAATTTGGTATGTAGATAGCTGGAGACCTCCTCCGAAAATCGACCTTGACATTCTGGCAACGCCTACTAGAATGCCCCCTAACGCCCCCGCCCTGTAAAATCGGATATGCTTGTATCTCCCACAGTTTTTAAACTAGAGTTAGCAAATTTGGAAGGTAGATAACTGGTCACCTCCTTTAAAAATCGGAAAAATTGAAATATAACGAACGAAACCCAGAGTAATCTATGAAAAATTACGGAAGTGTGGTAACGAGAAAGAATTCGCAAATTCCCCACCAGTCATGGAAGTTCTGATAATAGGGCACAATCAAGGTACATGGTACAAGCACCAATCTACCGGCTAAAATTGAAATGAAAATTTTATATAAATAAACTTACCACAATGATATACATCAATTTCATTTAACTGGATACAAAAATAGCCAAGATTTTTGTCGTTGTTAAATGCGGTCACCGAAAATGATCGAAATTCTTTTAAATTAAACTGTATTTTTCCACGGGGACATGGTTCATCCCCATTTTCCTGAACATCTGTATAGACTGTTAATATTCCTTCCTTAACACATAATTCAACAGAACATATGTTGTTGTCTCCATTTACAGTTGCAGTTTGCGGTTCCCACATTAATAAGTCCCCATTTAGACGGTTATAAATTATTTCATAAAGTTTTTTAGATCTACAAAAAAAATTTGATAAAATATTATTAGAAAAATTGAAATTTTACTTTTTATAACTAAAGTAGAGCTATGGACTTCGAGCTTTCATGCAAGCAAGCAAATAACGCTAAAGCTTTGTAAACACCATAGAGCTTTTCGGTAGAATGAAGAACGTAATGTGTAGAGGTCTACCGATTGCGTTGACTGTAGATCAACTTAACAGCTCTACCGCTCGACGTCGAAATGACGTACAGTGGCTCACAGCTTATATGACTTAGACCATCGTGAAAATTTTAAATGAGTATATTTTGTAAATAAAATAAGTAATAAAGCTCCAGTCAGGACCCCCACTATAGAAACTAAATTGTTGTTCTTTTGGTTTGTTTGATAATTGGAGCGATTGCGTCTGCTTTACACGAACATAACACACTAGTGCCTCTAGTCCCTCCAGCTATTATAGTCGGCAAAATATGGTAAGAAAACCAAAGGTAGAAATCGGTTTTTATTGATACTAACGACACGGGGCAAGATATCGATAACAGTTAGTTTAGGTCTCTAGCTTTATTAGTTTCCGAGATCGCAGTTTCATACGGTCCGTCTGTATGAAACTGCGATCTCGCAAACCCCTCTGTATAAACGTGTCGATTTCAGAGACTACAAAAGCTAGAAAGCTGATCTTGAACTCATTCGGTTCGTATATACCATACGCAGATCAAGTTTATTTTAAAAGATGGATAAATCGTTCCGTTTTCTTATTATCGATATTTATCGCTTTTTTGACCCGGTTTTTTAAGCATAACTCCTAAACTATGAAAGTTAGAGCCACCAAATTTGTTCGCGTAAAGCATACGAAGATTTTAAATATTTCAAGTTTTGGATACCTCCCCCCAATCGCCCCCAATATCGATATGACCCATAAAGCCACAAATCAAACTTCAGACTTGCAAATTGGTTTGTAAATACATTCTGATGCGTTAAATGGAAATCGTTCTATATGACTTTCATTATTTTCGCAATATGCATTCGTTTTTAAATTTTAAAAATTCATTTTAGTTCTAGTTCAGCTTTCTATCTATTGTAGTCTTTAATATAAAAGGGTCCATACGGACGGATGTCCAGACAAACGGATATGGCTAAATCGAATCGGCTACTGATGCTGATCTAGAATTTATATATTTCGCTATACATTTATATATATGTACTTTATGGGGTCGGAGATGCCTCCGTTCACCTGTTACATACATTTGCACAAAACTACTATACACTGTTACACATTTTCAATGAATATGAAAACGTCGATGAACTTAATATTTAGCTTTGGAGTCCATAAAAAAGAATTTTAAATAAAGAGCGCGTTTCACTTACTCTAAAACAATTTTTGCGTTCGGAATAGAAGCCAAAATTTTAATGTTGGAAGATTTTTTGCAACTTTCACAGAATTCGTTTATTTCATCAGTATCACCGGGTAAAAAAACATCGCCTTTATCTAAAAAAAAAAAAATAATAATTATATTTTTACATAACATTTATAACATTAATAACATTTAAATAATAGATTATGCTGTTTAGAAACTTAAAATAACACTTTAGAGGAGAACCGAACGTTAACATTCGATGACAACTCCAAGCCCCTTTTTAAATAAGCAAATCATTTCTACAATAACTTTCAAATAAATTGTATTATCTTTGTAATATTATGCCATAATACTTTTCATTTGCATGCTTTTTTAAATTTTTTTAATATTAACAGTGTTGTGTAATGTATGTTGTGCACATGTTGGCGAATTTTTTTGAAACACAGAATACAGTTAAGGTATATGCTTTAACTTACTATTACTGCTTTAACTTTACTATTAAGAAAATGGACACTCAGAAGAAAGGTCATTTATGAACAAAGCGATTTTAAGTTATTATTACTATTATTGTTTTTATTGACTATTTTTAAAATTCCTTGATGACAAACGACGTGAATTCGAATTACTTAGTGGTAGTAGATCTATATTTCAAAAACCCATGCGGGCAGGGTGAAATTTTAGATCTACGAAGATGTTCAACTTAAAAATACCTCTATAGTTCTAAATATTTGACTTGTTTCTTTTTTTTATGGAGAGGAATAATAAAAGGCTTCTGCGCATTACCGAAGCACACAGCTTGGTACTCCATCAGGTCTCGGTAATAACACAGGCTTGATTGCCCTTAGATCACTTATTAATGAACTTTCCGTGATGAAGAGCCCAAAATTCAATTTGTGGTTTTTACATATTTAAGAATAAGCCAAACCCAATTGATAATCATGAGAAATGTATGTCGTTCGCAATTCAGCAAAAAGGTCTGTGATAGGCTGATCTGAGTCAATTGTCGTTTTTTTTTTAATACTGTTGATTGTGGTGTTGTTAATCTACATTTCGCATTCACAAAATTATAAAACTGTTAAAGGAGATATCACTTAATTGTGGGCGTGGCAGGGAAATTTGTACAAGGAGGATGATCCTTTAAATCTGAGTCGGAC
This sequence comes from Drosophila nigromelanica, assembly GCA_004149465.1. Lineage (NCBI taxonomy): Eukaryota > Metazoa > Arthropoda > Insecta > Diptera > Drosophilidae > Drosophila > Drosophila nigromelanica. The sequence continues at coordinate 52,098 of SCDS01000384.1, forward strand.
TCGGACTTAGTTCGTCGGGCTCTAACGCCGCGAAGATTGCCCACTAGAAAGTTTTTAAGGTAGAGTTACCAAATTTGGAGATAACTGGTCTCCTCATTTAAGGATCGGTACAAAATTTCGGCGACGACTCCCTCACAACCACTTTCACCCACCCCCACCAGACACATTACAAAATACCGAAAATTATTAAAATAACAATAAAATAAGAACGTGAAAGAGTATATCGCAGTCGGTAACGCCCGACTACAACGTTCTTACTTCTTTATTTTCTTTTAATCTCATGCTTCACCTTTTATTTCCATTGTTTTGCGTTCAGTTATTATTTCATTTATTCACTTTTTTCACTAAGTTGCACAAGAGTAATAGGCAGAAGGAGGCATCTCCGACCCCATTAAGTATATATATTCTTGATCAGGACGATGAAATAAGTTGATGCAGCCATGTCCCTCTGTCCATTATTCTGTCCGTTTGTATGTCCGTCTGTCTGACCATCTGTATAACCGCAGCGATCTCGGAAACTACAATAGCTAGAGAGCTGATCTTGGTCTCATTCAGTTCGTAAATATCATACGCAGAACAAGTTTATCATTTTTTTCGATAACCTGCTCCGTTTCATTAATATCGATAAAAATCGATACCAATCTTTGGGTTTCTTACCATATCTCGGATATATTAGAGCTGGATGCAACAAATTTAGAGCGTTCTGTTTGTGTAAACCAGACGCAGATTTTGATACCTCCTGATTTTGGATACCTCCCCCCAATCGCCCCCAATATCGAGAAAACCATAAAAACCGCAAATCAAATACTACAGACTTGCAAATTGGTTTGTACATACATTTTAATGCTCCTAATAAGTCCTGAACATTTCATAGCGATCATACATTTAGTTTAGAAGAAAACAAGGACTTGTTTTTATAATGGTGGCGAATAAAGTGAGTACGGCATGCATCTGTGTGTGAATTTGTATATGTATGTATGAATGCAAATGGGTTGAAATGCTTATGAAGACAGATCGCAGGGTTTAGGGTATCTCCTAGTCGGTCGGCCCCGACTAGAGCCTTCTCACTTGTTTTTTTTGCTCCGTTTGCATCATATTTAGCGCCTTTTTTGTAATCAAAATAAGTTTAGTTATTTTTATGTTAACGTTCAATTACTTCTTGCCAGGAATTTGTTTATTTCTACTGTTCATTATTTTATTAAGAGTTAACGCACGCTGTCCAAATTTAAAGGAGGTGATTATGTATCTACTTTCCTAATGTAATTACTTAAGCGTAACATTTAATATATATCCCAAAGTAACCAAACTCTAGGTCAAAAACTGTGGAAGATATAGCTATTTTCGATTTTGTATGCCGGGGGCGGCGGTCGCGTTCTAGTGGGCGTGGCCGGGTGGTTACCAGATATCTGTATACAAAATTTGGTGACTCTAGCTCCATAATAGTGGGAAATATTCAATTTTAATCGATTTGTAATTTGAATTGTCAACCTACCAGTGGGCGTGCCACAAAAATCTTAATTCTGTCTGAAACAAATAACTATGTATATATCCAAAGTTTCAAGTCTTTATCCTCTATAGCTCCGGACGTTTATCCGGACAGCATGATGAACATTACACAAAGCAAATATAGTAGTTTGAGTTCTTAAACGAGTATAAGAATTTAATTATTTATTATCAATCAATCCCCCACACGGGGGATCAGAACCTGCGACCTCAACTTCAGCTGCATAATTCTTACTAGCAGCGCCATATTACCATTTCGATCCTTTGTGACAAAACTTAAGTTAACATATGAAAAAAAAAAATTCCAAGAATAATGCTAAACAAAAATTTGCAATTTAATGTGTGCACATGAATACAGAAATGGCTGCGCTTCAGTCAAGCAGCTACGCTTGGTCCCCACTATGGAACATTTATTTACTTCTATTTACTTCTAAATATTATTTTGTGCCGCCCCGACAATTTTTTCTACCACATTTCTTCTGCAGCTTATCGAGCCTTTGGTGTCCTAGGCTTCATTAAGCGTTGGTAGAAAGAATTTTATGATGAGCTTAATTGAATGAGTTAAATTTGTACAAAAACAAATCTGCCTTTTGCACTCCGGCCTTTTACAGGAAATCCTAATGTTCGCATACATTCTTACCTTAGTCTTTCTCTCTATATGCTTATTGATCAGCGAAATTAGTTTTGCAGTTTCGAGACGAAGTACTAAGGATTTTTACCGCTTTCATTTCAATTATGTAGCACTACCTATGCAATCCATAACACATTTCGGATCTTACGTTCCAATTATAATAATCTTTTCCAATAATAAGTACTTCTAGTCTTAAATTTCCTCTTCTATGTCGGTGACGATGTTCGTTACCGCACGTTGGGCGGCGCGCCCCTCAGTTGGGCTGATGTTGGCACTCTGCCTGGGTCTGCAAGTTAACTAGCCCTTGTTTGATATCGTTGGGTCATTTGAATGTACTGTAGGTAGGACATTTGACCAATATTGCCTTGGGTACAGAGGTGTGGGTTAAGCGGAAAGTTTTTGTTCGAAATTTAGAGGAAGTCATGTAAAAACTTTTTGTCAAATTTAATATCGGTAATATTATTTCCCCAATTTTTTAAGTACATGGCCAGTGACATACCCACCCAATTTAGGGACTGTGGGATATACAGATTTTTACATATTGCGGAGTCGGTAGTCGTAGCCGTGACATTTATACCGATCCTTAAAGGATGTGAAAGTTAAAGATATTTTATTTTCATAGTTGTTGACTCTGTCTTTAAAAGTCTGTTAAATATAGATTTCCGCGACTTGTGAAGGCTGAAGGCGCGAGAGGAAGGGTCGTGGGCGGAATGTTCGATCGATCTTTAAAGGAGGTTAACATGAAAATTACAGGTCTGTACCTCTCAAATTGTACATATAGATACGCTTTCGCGATTCGTAGGGGCGTTCTAGAGGACACCAGCTATCTACATACCAAATTTGGCCTTAAAACTTGTGCAAGTTAGGAGGACTCTGAGAAGCTTCCCAGTAGTCTATATCCCAAATTTGATAAATCTAGCTCAAAAACTGTGGGAGATATAGGCATTTACGATTTTTTAGGGTGGGCGCAGGTGGAGTCCTAGTAGACATGGCTTGGTTATCAAAGCCGAAATCTTTGAAAGAGGTCGCCAGCTATTTAATCCAAAGAGTTGCGTTCATACAGACACTGCATAAAGCCAATATACTAATTTTACTTCTATTAAAATAGACCAATAAGGTAATGAATAGTTTGAAGACAAAATTCAATAGGGACGGCAGGTAGGTTAAACACCATGGTAAAATAGAGAGATAGAGTTTGTGACGGTTGAGGTGAAAAAGCATGGCAATGCCGGCCACGAGAACAAATCGAAAGGCGAGAGCAATATCCAATAAATATATCCTATATATACGCTATATCCGGTCGTATGCGATGTAAATGGGAAAAAACCAACGTCCACGAGTGGGCCGAAATGGCAAAAATCTGAAATTTATTTCGGTTTCTACTTTTTGTTTCTTCACAATTTTTTAAAATCCTGGCCGCACTCTAAACTCAAACTTGACCAAAACGAACTACCTCGAACTAGCATGTCTCTATCTTATTTTTCTTGCTGCCTCTTTTTATTCCCTCGATACGCTGATGCATCTTGCTCCGACGTTGCGCTTCTCTCTAACATGCAACTGTCTGTGCTTACGTCGCAGACGCAACTTCACGATCTATTAACAACTGCTTGGCTCGGTAAAAGATCCGTTACTCGGTTTTTTTGAGCAGCCCGTTACTTTGCGGCTGCTTGCTTGTGCTTTGATTGTAAGTTTCGTGTCCGTGAATTTTTGTTAGTGCTGTTAGTGGTGGGCTTACCGATGATCATCGTACCCTGCGTTTAAATTTAGTTCTTACCTCTTTGTGAAGGTTTATTTATTTCTAATAATTACATGATGCATAAATTAACCTTTAAAAGCTTAAAGTTGTTGTGATGCAGTATCCTTTCCAAATTTAGAGTGCGTACAAAATGTACAGATGGTTCCGGCTGTTAATATTTACAGGACTTTCATGTTCCCACGTTTATGTCTGTCGCTAGTCATTTGTCACCCATAGCTTTGTTGGAACGGGAATAGTTCTGAAGCTCTACTGCGGTGTCATTGGGATTTTGTTAGAATTTACATTGGTGTTCACTTTCCTATCTGGAGATTTTCTATCTGGTGACAGCCGGCACCATTAGCAAACTAGTGTGCAAAGGAATTTACGTGTAAGTATTACCTGACTAATACGCGCATACTGCTTGATGTGCGACTATACTCTTCTCTTGAAGTCATTCCTTGACAAGGCTGCTGACATGCTATGCCGAACTCAATTTCCCGTTCACTCGTGGATTTCAATGTGATTCAAAACAGTTTTAAGCCCCAAGCCTGCCTTCATTAAAATGACAAAGAGTGAGCAAGTTCAAGGCAACTATCGACAAAGGTCTTTCCAATGCAGCTGCTTTTAAAGCCGCTAATGCGCAGCCCTCTGACATCAAGGTCACAAGAAAGAAGTTTCTCCGACAAAAATTCTTCGTCTTCTGCTTAATGAGATAATGGGGGAGTGCATGTTTGAATATCATTATTGTAGTCAATTAGATGTATTGAATAGAAGGTGCTGCCGGGTCAAGCAACTTTCACCTAATTATAAAATATAATAGCGAGTGGTGCTGTTTAAGGTGCTGCACTTTCATTGTTTTCTTAAATTTCGCTTAATTCGGCCAAGCTGCCCACTCTCTTTCTCGCTATAACTTATGCGTTATGTCTTATCGCTGGCATTAGCTAAACATTATTTTCTATGCTATATAGATTCACGGGAATTCGTTATGATCTAAAACACTCTACTTCTTGTTGGCAGATGTAGCGTGAACCGATGCTTTGCAAAATAAACTTTTTAAATAATCGCTTCTTCTTTCGCGACAGCTAATAAATAAGCTTATTAGTTTCAAAAGGTAGAAACCCCTGCACAATTGTCGGAAATAAATACGTGTTATCGATTGGACCTGTCAGGTACATACATTGGTTTTTGAGATGTACATTTGAGATTACAGGAGGCGCGGGTGTGACCAAACAATTTTTCTTTGAAGTTTGGGGGAGCATTCAGCAATACAAATGACAAATTTGGTTGCTCTTGCTTAAAGATTGTGAGAGATATAGGCATATCGTTTTTTATAGGGCGCCGACGCTGGGGGGCGTTCTAGTGGGAGAGCCGGGATATCAAGTTTGCAGTCTTTTGAGATCGTCACCATACATCTACATACCAAATTTAAGGACTTTAGGTTAGGTGATATCTGTTTGCCACGTCCCCAGTGAGTGCACCCCAAAATCGGGAACGAAAATAAAAATTAAACTTTAAATTTGTTACCTGTATTATTGTGAAATCCTTCAATATGAGACGAATATCCATATGAACATTTAGAACTAAAAGGTGACTTAAACTTTTGTTTTGTTTGGGTGTCAAAAGATATTTGTGCTTCATCTCCCGAAAATTCTTTTATATTGTAGATCTTCACACAAATTCTGAAAAAAAAAATATTCATTTATATTATTGCATTTTAAAAAATTTTATAAAATTTTAAGAATGATAGACCGACTTTTGATAACAATATGTAACGGCCAGATTGTAAATTAAATGGCGTCAAGTAAACGTGGTTGATATTCACATCAACAAAAATCCTATTTCTAAATTCCCATTTAAACCTCATTTCGCTTAACTTAGGCGAGGTCAGCGTTGGGTAAAATATCGTTCGAATGGGCATATATATAAACCATTTCCATCTGTTAAATGACCGTTTATCTATAGAATGGGGAGAGCGATATCTTAATTGATGATCCATTAATATATTTATTATTTCAGAGACTACAACTGCTAGAAAGCTGATCTTGGACTCTTTCGGGTCGCATATACCATACGCAGATCAAGTTTATTTCAAATGATCGACTTATCGATCCATTTGTTTTATTATCAATATATATCGCTGTTTTGACCCGGTTTTTTAAGCTAGAGCCACATTTTTGTAAAGCATACGCAGATTTTAAATTTTCGGATTTTAGATACCTCCCCCAATCGCCCCCAATTATAACAAAATAAAAAAAAACACAAATCAAATACTACAGACTTGCAAATTGGTTTGTAAATAAATTTTGATGCGCTTATTAAGTCCTGAAAATAATACCGATCATAACGATCACACATTTAGTTTACGAACAAATCAACAATCTCTTTTAAGTAGTGGGGGCCAAGCGCAGCTGATTGGCTGAAGCCAATCTATTTCTGTGTTCGTGAACACACATACAAATGCAGAATTTTGTCTTGTGCTTTTCTTGGAATTTTTTTGCAATGGTAAGTTGAATTTTATCACAACCAAACTAAATGAAAGTGTGGCGAAGCTGATAAGAGGTGTGCAGTGTAGTCCAAGGGTCGGAGGTTCGAGTCCCGGTGCGGAACCCTTATTTTTATACCCTGAACCCATTGAAAATGGGTAAAAAAGGGTAAAATAGTTTTGTGCACATGTATGCAACAAGCAGAAGCAAGAATCTCCGACCCCATAATCGCTCTCAATATCGCGCCCAATATTGATATAACCCAAAAAAACCACAAATCAAATACTACAGACTTGGAAGTTGTTTTGTAAATACAGTTTGATGCTCTTATTAAGTCCTGAAAATATCATAAGGATAATACGTTTGGTTTACTAGCAAATGAAGAATCTATTTTCAGTAGTGGGGGCCAAGCGCAGCTGATTGGCTGAAGCACAAGCAATTTCTGTGAACAATCATACTTGTTATTCTAGTTCGATTGCTCAGTTGTAAATCAACTTATGGACTATTATTATAATTGGTACTTAATACTACAGTAAAGCTAACTTAGCCTTGGACTTACTACTACAATATTTTTAAAATATGTATGTTGTGTGAGTATTACTATTATTATCTGTAAGGAAATTTCACAACAGATATTTTAGAGAAACAGCGACTAAAGGGCGGACTCCCTATGGGGATATGAGATGATCTACCTCTCTTATAAAGGAGACCAGATCTCTGTCGAGGAATTTCTGACCTGTGGTGGACTAACAAATTCTCTGCATAGATGCTTTCTTCTATTCCAAATAGCATAGAAATAGTACATAGAAATGCAAAATTTTGTCTAGTGCTTTACTTGGAATTTTTTTCATGGTTAAGTTAAATTTTGTCTCTACAAAGACAAATGGAAGTGTGTCGCAGCCAGTATGAGTTGTACAGCTGAAGGCGAATAGTCAGCGGTTCAAGTCCGCGTCGGGACAATATGTAAATTTATATTTTCTTTTTTTAATTAAAAATAATTATTATTAATATTAATCGTTTTAATGACATATGAAGAATTTTTGTCTAGCGTTTTCCTTGAAATTTTTTATTTGATGGTTAAGTTATGTATTAAGTGATAGTGTGATGCAGTCGATAAAAGTGGTGCGGCTTAAGATGAAAGGTTGGCTGTTCAAGCCCTTGTGGTAATCTTTCTTTTTTCGATTTAATATTTATTAATTCAATTTTTTCTTTTAAATTTTCAACTACCTCAATACTCATCCGAGTGCCGAGAGTGCTACCGAACAACGATAACATGACTGAAAGTAGAGCTAATAATGCTGCTGACCTAACTACAAGGATGTTGTCATAATCTTTAAAAATGTATGTCATTTTGATCATAGATAAACATAATACCGAAATGATAACGCCCTCTGCACAAGTAGAAGTATCAGTATATAACTGCCTACCACAATTACTAAAGCCCATTCTAAATCTGTCATTCATCGGAATACGATCTAACAAAAATATATAAAATAAAATGAGTAACATTGTCCACCAATGCAGGTACAATCCTGACTCGTTCTGCTAAAAGTGTGGAATCTTCATTGCCAAAATGAAGGTAAAAACGTCTTTACTGAAAGGCTCCAAAGAAAGAAACAAGTCAGAACGCTGCAGTCGGGCGTTACCGACTGCATAATACTCGTTCACGGTCTTAACTATTATTGATATTTTGGTAGATTTCGGCTTTTAAAAATTTGAAATTTATCGATAATTAAAGGAGGTGATTCTAGTTATAAAACTCTGAAAGATATAGGCTTTCGCGATTCGTGGGGGCGGGGTGGTTGGGGCGTTCTAGTGGCCGTGGATGGGATATCAAGGTCGTTGAGAGACGTCGCTAGCTATCTACATACCAAATTTGGTGACTGTAACTTAAAATCGTCAGAAATATACACTTTTTGTCGATTGGAGCTGTCAGGTATATCCCTTTTTGTGATAACGGGGGAGGGAAAGGTGTAAAATTATCTCAAATTTAATAAATCTAGCTCCTAAATTGTGGGTAATATTCATCTTTTGTCGATTTGCTATTTAGGGTATATAGACAAGCTATCGTATTGACAGCCTCCAAGTGGGCGTGGCAAAAAATTAGTAACACTTTGTCTGAAGCAGATAACAACATGTATCTACCCAAAGTTTCAATAGCGCCGAAAAAAGTTGTGTTCCTCCGGACAGACGGATAGCATGCACAAACCTAATATACAATATATATTTCCCTTCGTCAACAAATATAAAAAGTATTTACCGAAAGGTTTACTTCGTGCCAAGCACATTTATGAAAAATACCAAGGAAGGACTATGTGCCACAAAACTGGTATGATATCAAAAGATTATCAAAAATTCAACATTTTTGTTACTTTTTATACTTTTTCATTTTCAAGACGTATGATAAGGGAAAATACTGATTTCATGGTGCTGAGTGTTATTTTTGCGAATTTACAAAAATTGGCATATGAACTCATTCCAACAAGTCTGTGAACACTTTTTAGGTAGCAACAAAAGTGCAAATTATATTGTTATCGTTAACAAATGTACACAAATTATAAGAAAATATAAAACACCTCGCATTAAAAAAAGCCTCTCGAATTGACCGAATTATATACTTAACTTAACTACTTAATTAAACCCACTACATTTAAGAAGCCCATCCACCATGGGCTCTAAAACTCACCATAGATAAATTATTAGGCATATTTAATGTCACACAAACACCTGCAGAAGTTTTTATAAAAAAAAACATATTCCTTTATATATAAAGACAAATCGCATGATAATCTAACGACTTAATTCGCAATAACAACAGAAATGCAATATTAACAAGTGAGATTGCTCTATTCGGGAAACTCTCGGCACTTGAAGAGGCACTTGAGGTGGTGAAAAATTTAAAAAAAAATAAATTTATAATTATCAACGAAAAAAGAACGATTCCGCACCGTTGGTCCTCACGTGGGACTCGAACCACCGACTCTTCAATAGCTGCACATCGCTGCACTTACCGACTGCACCACAACACTATTGAATTAAATCCTGTTAAAACATAACTTAACCATCGCATTTGTCATAGAAACGATAAAAATTAATAATAATTACGAATGACGAAAAAAGTAAAGATAATTCCACACCATCCCAATGTGGGCTTTAACCGCCGACCCTTGAGCTACTGCTGCAAAACTGTTACCTCAACAATTCGTCACTAACTCCATATATTAAGGACCCTCGTTAATTCGTATTTTATTTGAAATTAAAAAAAGATAAAACCTCTTATAAATCGTAATTTATTTTCAAATACCTTTATAATTGGTAACTTTTGTAGAATATTTTGTCGCCTTTAAGTCGCGTTACACACCGCACATTTTGGTTCTATTCGTACATACGGACAGCAAGACGGACATTGTACAAACAGAGTAGACTCTTTACTTTGTGAACGGGTATAAAAATTGTGTTCATACGGAAAGACAGACGGACGGATAGACATTGCACAAACGTATTATCATCTTATTATCATCTTAAAATTAAAAATAGTTTTAAGCTGGAATATATTTCAAGGTTAACTTACTTTTCGTTGTCAGTTAAACAATCCAATTTGTTTCCGTACGAACATTCCATGACATGAATACCGTTTTCAAAGCCTTCATCCTGAAAACATAAAATCAATTAGCTTTACTTTATATATTAGTAGATTATTTTCACATCAATATCCTCATAAATTAAATATAATATTTCAATGCATTAGGGCATATGTATTGGGAAATATACTCCTAAACAATTGATAAGCTCATTTCCATTAATTAGCAATACTCAATCTTTCAAAACACATATTTACAATCTAGGCATTGAACGGCACTCTATCCATCCTTTTGAAATAATCTTTTAACATTCTAATTTAAATCAAGTAAAGTTGTTCTCATCAGCTTTAAAGCTAGCTGAATACTTCAAAATCGTAAATACCACAAAAAATTCTAAGAAAAAGTTTACAAAGACAATCTGTAAATAGAACACGCATATGTATGTATGTTTGTGTGCACATACACATTATAAAAGATGCATGTTCGATATTTGTAAACATAGGCATAGTTATTGGCTATTCCCACATTATTTGAAAAGAAAAGGTGCACTGTTTATATGAATTTAAACTATTTTAATACAAAAGAATACAAATAGATTTCGGTTACGACGAAATGTAATGTACATGACTCTGTAAACTATGACCTCATATTCTATATTTTATGAACACGCCGACACTAGCACGCGGATTTCCACCATAATCAGGTTACTCAGCTGACTCAGTATTGTATTGCAGAATTACTTAAACCAGCATGCTTATTACAGCCTATCTGTGTTTTGTAATTAATTTATCTTACAAATAACTTCATCATATTTTAGTGCGTGAGCGTAAGCGTCATTAGCTCTGAGTAATCCGACCGTCGACAGGCCTGTTGACATCGTTGGACATCGCTGGATAAATTAGTAATTACGGCGTAACCGCTTGATTGCAAACGTATGTTCTAGGTATTTGTGGTAACTTTAAAGCTGACCCCATCCAATTTTGACCCTTGCTAATAGGTAAAAGAACCCAAACTTGATTAAGTGGTGCACTTTTTTACAATGACTTTGTCACAACACAAATGCTACAAGTGCACTTTTGAATAATTTGTTTTAGTTTTAAAATTAATAATGTGTATATTTTGTATTTTCAAGGCACGAATGCCTTACTCTCCCTTTTATTGTATTAATAATTTCAAGAATATAAAGCCTTAAAGATAATATAAATTAAATACGCCTTTGAAGAGGGCATCTTAAGCAAGTTTACTGAAGTGCATATTATGGGTAGAGACCAATCTTACGTTCTACAAAGCAGGGACGATAAAGAGGAGAGTACCACCAACCTTCAAACAGAGTGTGCTCTCAAACATTTTCGTGTTAATTACAACTTTTGAACGAGTTATCGAATTTAAATAAATGAATAGGTGTGCGAACTAATTCCTAAAATCTCCAAACTTATGGGGCTTCAAACATTAAAATTATTTCCGAACCACTTAAAGCTGCATATGTGATGAACCAAATGAGCTATCACATGTTGTGGTATGTTAGTAGCACCATCGTAGAAAAACTTCAAAAGTTCGCGTATTATTGCTTTATCTGCTTTTGCACACTTCGCTGTGCTTCGCCCCTAGCGCTTACAAGCACACTCACAAGCTGAATGTTGCGTATTTTCTCCGCGGCTGCGATTTGTACCCACAAGTTTTTACATTATGCGTCCGTCTCTTACACTGAATATATGTTTCACAGAAAATGTCTCATTGGATAAAAATAAAATCATGTGTACGGTGAACTTCTTAAGCTTGATGACACCGCGCACTATTTAGTAAATTTGCATAACATTGCAATTACATATAAAACAAGAAATTACTTACACAATAATATCCATTGATTTCATCCACAATCACACAAATATACGATTTCCACTGAATTAATAAATTTCGGAAATCAAATAAAAGATAGTCCCGTCTAATATTTTTTTTCAACCAGTGTATTTTCTTGGGGTCTCCAATTAATCCGCCACCTAATATTGGAAACCTAAATTAATAAAATTGTATGAAATAATTATAATCATATATATTTAAATACTTCTTTATATGTGTTATGTATTATATGAAGAAATCGCCAAGTATTATATAAAGTAAACCAAGTAAGAACGGTGCACTTGGGTGTAACCAACGGCGCAAAAGTCGTTGAAAGTATAAAAGCCTTTGTCACTTAGAAAAGTGTAGATAAAAAGTATAAAAAGAAGCAAAAGTTAATTTCTGTGTGACGAAATTCAACTTAGCAACAAGAGGTTTATATATCTGCAGTGTCGTCTGTATACACACAGTCTACTGGAAGGGTTCAATCCTATTTGTAAAAGCCAGAACGCCGAATACAAAGCCCGCTCCTCCTCCTGTAGAAGAAACAATGACGCTGATAATCACCGCACCTCCTAAGCTAATATCAACAGGCACCCCTCCGAACTCGGAGCGCGGCTCATAACGTGCGGTGACGAAGATTACAAGCAGATAGACAGATGACTTAGGAGTAAAGAGATTATTATAATTGGAACATAAGATCCGAAATGGGTTATGGATAATATTAACCATTTTTATGTTATATTATGTCGTTTTACAGAATTTAAGAGAAAGCCCCATTTGCCCCAAATTAGTTTTTAGAAATACTAATGTGCAGCCAAGCACTACTACTCGCACAGAAGACAGCTCAACGTCTCTACGCAATTGGAAATATGTAGCACCGAAACTTCTGACACAGCTTGGTTGGCACAAAAATGCAGAATAGCACAGCCTACGTGATTTCCCGAACTAACTTCAAAGAAACAACAACATCAATGGGACCACACGATTGGTTTTCAGTATGGACCAACAAGCAGTCCACATATTTATGGACGGCTCATAAATGGACTCGGGAGTCGGTACAGCGGTATACTGTGCAAAACCAGAATTAAGGCAAACTAACGCTACAGTGACCCTGCAGAAAGATTATTATTTTCATGAATAGCCAAAAAGCAAAAAATCCTTGCAAACATCTGCCATCTCCTCCAAAATGTACTGGCAAGCAGGGAGGCACCTGATGAACCTCACTGCCAACAGTGCACATCTACTGGGTAGCCAGCTACCAGGGCATTGATGGTAACGAGATGGCAGACTATCTAACAAAGGAAGGTATCGTAAAATCAGGAAACATAGAAATCCCTATAAAATCGGTTTACAGCCATCTGGATAAGATCGTCAATGCAGCAGCTAATAGAAAGTGGAAGAACATAAGTAGCTGCATAATTTATAAAATGATGTGCAAAACTAGAACGAAAAACTTCACTGACTTCCCAATGCAGCTACTAAGACGGGACTACAGATTAATGGTCGGAGTACTGACTGGTCAGTACCTGGCAACAGGTCATACTACAAAGCTGGGGAAAACAACAGATAAGGGCTGCAGCAAATGCAGAAACCCAGGAGTTAATGAAGCACTGGAAAATCTTATTTGCACCCGCCCAGCACTCGCTATACACAGGCTAAATTCCTTAATGCACACTGGCTTGCATCACTGGAAGAAGCGGTAATACGCTCTTCAAATGAGTTACTGACATATACCAAGCGCACACAATACTACAATACTACAGGACCCCTAAGATCTGCTAAAGACCACCATATCCTGCAACACTAAGGACCCACTTGGGTCGACGTGCATCCGCTGTAGCGATTAAGCGTACCGGCTTAACCTAACCCAATTTAAGCAAAATAAATACACTATGGTTAAGCTGCAGTTAAGCATCTGGTTAAGCATAATAAAAAGGTATTAGATCTTTCGCGAGTTCAAGGTATATGGCCTTTGAGGTGAAAGAAATAAAGGACCAAACAAATCTACACCGTCTATTTCAGATGACCGATGGACATGTACTCGAGCAGCGGGTAAATTTCCCATGATTTGCGACAATAAGCGTGATTATAGTTAAAGCAAGGCACACAGAAAACAGAACATTCTCGACGTGCATTGATTAACCAAATTGTCCGTTTTAAAAATCCGACTTAGGAGAGGGCCAACATTACAAATGGTTCTGTGTATATCTTAAATATACAGGAAAAAAAGAGATCATGTACATGACCCTAGTATCTTATTCAATAGCCGGTCTTATCAGAAATTGGAGAGACTCCACTGAACATTCCTGTTGTGATCGGACAATGTGCTCTGCTCTTTTATCAGCCACGTTATAGTGACTCAACTAAAAACTTTTTGACAAAGTAATACTGCCAAAAGAAAATTTAAATCCGAAGTAACAATCTAGAAGCAAAAGTAAATTAAAATTTCAGGTATTGGTATTGTGGTATTGTGACGAAGTATATTCAATTTAATATATGATTAATTAACAAGTTAAATTGCTCTAATCGGGACCGCTCGACCTAAATCCAATGGGTGGAATATTAAAAATCCACAATAATCTGTATAAGGGAATATACCATACCAACATACACAAAATCACACATATACACACAAACGTACGGCATTTGATGAGTTTTGAGGTGGAAAAAATGAAGAAAAAATAAATAAAATCGCTGAAATCGGGCGTTACCGACTGCATTATACTCGTTAACGGTAAATTGAGTTACTTTAGATCAAAAACTATGGGAGATTTAGACGGGTGCGCTGAAGGGCGTGGCCGACTGATCGCCAGCTATCCGCATACAACATTTGGTGATTTGGTGAATTTTGGGATATAATCACTTTTTCGATTTTTTACAGTGTATTAATATGTTAGGCTTCCAGTGGACGTGACAAAAATATCTGAACACATTTTCTAAAGAGGATAGTTACAATTATATATCCAAAGTTTCAAGTCTCAATCTTCAATAGTGCCGAAAAAAGTGGCGTTTATCCGAACATTACTCAAAGCAAATATATAGTAGTTCGATTTCGTAAACAAGTATTATCACTAATTATCAATTTATCTTGCACACAGAGGATCACAACATGGGACTTCACCTTCAGCTCTTACCAGCAGCGACACACCACCGTACATCCGTTGTGACATATTATAGGAAACAAAATTCCAAGAAAAATGCGAGACAAAATTCTACACAGAAATGTGTGCACATGATTACAGAAATTGCTTGTTCTTCTCCGAAACAGCTGCTCTTGCCTCGCACATTGGATATTAAATTCTTGATTTACTTCTTAACTAAAAATATGATCGTTGTGAAAGTTTCGGGACTTAATAAGAAGGTCGACCAAAATCCTCGACTGAACCCTCCATGCCAGTCAGCCATGCAAACACCGCTGGTCAAAGAACACCCGCATTCTACCCGGGAAAGCGTGCTACCAGACTTCAGCGTGTTGCCTAAAGCGACATAAACAAAGGAGCAGCGCTCTCAGGAAGCCCCAGACCCCTCAACGAAGAGATCGCAGGTCAAGCCAAAGAAACTCTTTACCCAGATTGCCAAGGAAAGGATCCTCATCAGGGTTGTAAACCAAGGCAAGCCAGACGAAAGAATTCCCAGATTTCAGTGGAAGTGGGTGGAAACGGCCTTGGCCATCCGCTGCATCGAACTGCTTGAGCCCGGTCCGGCACTTGTATGCGAGGACGTTGCGTGGAACCAGGGTACCCTGTAGGTGGTAGCCTGCGACGACGAGAGGACGGCGAGGATTATCATCAATAAAAAAAATCACTCTCACCCATAGAAGCTTTGATAGGCGAGCTTAATTTTGGCTTCAGCTCGCTTTAGCTAAACCACATTGAGGTTCAGTCCGAAGATCTGTTTGAAAAAGAAGAAGAGGCCGATCTGACAGTGCAGGAGAGTATTTCTTCAGATGTCTGTACAATTTATGGAGATAAATTTGCACCGCAGTAAAGCAGCTGCCCTATTGCTCCGCCTGGCCAGAGGCGGAAGTGACATAATACTAATCCAAGAAATTTCGTTAGTAGGAGAAAAGGTTCTTGGACTAGCAAATCCGAATTAAAAGCTATTAGTAGTTAATACAATAGCTAATATTCCTACCTACATTCTCGAAAAAATACCTTAATATTTTTCTGTTTCATTATTTTGCAATGGCGATAATACAGCGGCAAGCGTAGAGCTCCAGTCGTCTTCAATAAGAGTACTATCTGCATCCACGACCATCCGGGTTCTCTTCCAGATGAGGTAACGCGCAGCCTAAATGAAAATTGCGAAAAAACGACGAATAGGTCTCATAATTGGCTGTGATGCCAATGCCCTCAATACCCAGTGGGAAACGACCGGTACAAATGAAAAGAGGCCATATCAAAACAGATAAATAAAATACAAAGACCGACAAAACTTTGCATCACAGTAGCACTATATACCACTCCAAAAGATACCCTAGACCCTTTAAAGCAAAGAGCTTGCTACACTGGCTGCAATTGGCCTAGAGACTACAAATAGTGGAAAGAAAATCAAGTAGAACACTCATCTATCCTAAGAGATAACAGCCATATCCGTGCCTAAACGGAATACTGTATGCCTATCGAGCATTCAGAGCTTCTGTCAACATACTCATTCATAAAAGAGCGGAGTGGGTATCAAGCACCCCAGAAAAAGCCGGGGCATTAACCTTCTACACTGACGGATCTAAACTAGACAATCGTGTGAAAGGTGGAATATATTCCCTTTAGTTAAATATAATAAATTCCTTTCGGGTACCTGATCACTGCAGTGTCTTCCAAGCCGGAGTCCTGGCGATCAACGAAGCCCTCAATATTTTGAAACAAACATCCACAAACTCAAACAACATAGTTATATACAGCGATAGCCAAGCAGCTATCAAATCCATAATATCGACAACAACACAGTCGACATCAGTCACAAACTACAGCAAATATCCACACGAGATGACGGAGCAGTTTGTCATTAGCCTAACCTGGCACCACGGTCACCAAAATATCTTAGGCAACTGCATAGCGGATGACTTAGCCAAACAATTCACGAAAGATACCCTCCTTCCAGAAAAGGAGTATATTTATATGCCCTTGGCTACATACAAACTTCACCTTCGAGAGCTTTTTCATAACACAGCCAACAAACATTGGCAAATGCCGCAGCTGCTCCTGCCCTACAACAGAAGACTTCGCCTTCTTAGAATTCCTTTCCTCAGCCATCCAACTGACCGCTACAGCAATGTATGAAGGACTTTATAACGTACCACACAACAAATTGCAAGCTATCGTGCGAAACAAAAATATGTTGATACATTAGTGTGATACGCCAATGGTGTACATGTGCAATCCAGCAGGGGTACAA
This sequence comes from Drosophila nigromelanica, assembly GCA_004149465.1. Taxonomy (NCBI): domain Eukaryota; kingdom Metazoa; phylum Arthropoda; class Insecta; order Diptera; family Drosophilidae; genus Drosophila; species Drosophila nigromelanica. The sequence goes on from SCDS01000384.1 coordinate 69,264, forward strand.
TTACTAAGGCTACTGCCACCGTAAAATGTGCGTAAAACAGTTTCCGAAGAAATCCGAATGTTATAATAGAGATGTGCTACAGATGTGCTAGAGTTGTTGCATACTGATATCTGTGGCCCAATAAATAAATAAACGGTTGGTTGCGCACATAATTTTGTCAAATTTATCGACGATACGTCACGAAAAGTGCAAGTATAATTTTTTAAAAACCGGAGCAACACATTTGCTTAAGTTAAATACTATAAAGCACTAGTAGAAGAGGAAACTGGAAAACAGATAGTATCTGAGAAGCGACAATGGAGCATGCTTCTGCATGCAGATCTCGATGAAGAATTCTGGGCAGAAGCACAGCAACGTATATGCGAAATCGGTCGGAAACTTCATGTTTATCAAATATGGCACCTTTTAAGTCATGGTCCGGGAAAAAACCATCTGTAAGCCACTTGAGAGTCTTCGGCACAAAAACTGTACTCAACAAGACCCATAATAAAAAATTTGCCAAAAATGAAGAAATACGATAAATACAAGTAATAGTTGACTACTCAGAGATAGCCAAGGTGTATCGTTTGTACAATCCAAGTACAAGAAGTGTAATTATTGCACGTGACGCAGTTCCGCTGCAAATGTTCGATGTTAATCATACATGCCTTACTGATGGTAACCAAACTGAAGATCTTACAGAAACTCAAGAAGATTTGATTTAATTTGGGGACCACACAAAAAGTCAGAAGTGCGGGCCTGGACGCCCAAAGTGTGTTTATATTGGTCGGCCAGGACGTCCAAGCAATCAGTATAACATATTGAATGTTATGACAATAGATGACCTTGCAGGTCCAGTCAGCGTTAAGGCTGCGTTGACCTCCAAGCATGTTCATAAATGGCGAGAGTCCATGCAGGCAGAGATGAAATTTCTATAAGACAATCAAACATGGTCGTTGGTTGATCTGCCCAAAGAAGAGAAGGGAATTGACTTTAAGTGGGTGTTTGCAGTGAAGCGTGACATACTTGGAAATGTCATCCGCGGCATTGTTGATTGGTGGCCAACAATACGGCGTGAAATACCCTGAAGCGTTCTCCCCTGTGATTACGTATTCGACAATCAAGCTAGTAATTGCACTGGCAGTGGAGTATTATATGTAAATTAAAATGAAGCTGCTTTCTTTATTAATTATTTAGTTACAATTATTTACTCCAACTGGATAGCTCCAGTGTTCTCATTAAACTCATTTACAAATATTTCTAAAGCTACATAAAACATTGACTGCACAGCAGTGACGTCGACAGATTGCTGACTACGCGCTTCGTGCCGTTCTTCAGCGGCCACTTGGCGTGCATATCAAGGGTATCAGCGTTTCTGCGGCAGAGTGTCGCCCAGTTGAACCTAGCTGGTGTTAACTTATAAATGCACCAGAAAGATTTGTTGATAAGGACCTCCGTAGACGTGTATTAAAGCTGCATAAGAGCTTGTACGGACTTAAACAAAGTGGCCGGGAATGGAACAAGAAACTAAATACCGTACTATGCATGTATACACGTCGCAATGATAATGAACTAGACATCATAGTTGTATACGTCTTAACAGTGTTAAAACACTGATAGCCAACGAGTTTGATTTAGTCGACGGTGGCTAATTGATTTATTTCCTTGGAATGAAGAAACGGGAGCCGTCTCCATTGGTCATAAGCAGTATATAGAAACCCTGCTGTGTGAGTATGGTATGAACAACTGTAAGCCTAATGCTGATGCAGAGTATGTTGCACCACAGCTGCAAAAGAGGCAGCGTACATTTAAAGACTTTTGAGTGAAATTGGTATGGACGATTGTCATGTAATGAAGCATTTTAGCATGAAAGGTTAGCGACAACCAGAGTGCACAACAAAGTTCCATGTACGTAGCAAACACATAGATATAAAATATCATATTGTAAGGGAAATGGTTAAGAACAATGTAATTGAAATAAAATATGTACCAACTAAAGAAATTATCGCTGATGTTCTAACCATAAACCTTAACAAATGTAAGCATAACAAATTTGTACGCATGATAAGTATGCATGAATGAATGTACTTTTAATTTAAATTTTTGCAAAAGTTAAAGTATGTGCTGAGAACGATCTATAATTCGTTGTTGCCTGAGAGCAAGTCACTCAATTGCCCTTTATCTTATGCTCATGTAATTAGTTTAAGTACAACGCTTTTAGACAATTTGGTCGCCTTCATGTCGCCTTACATCTTGAACCCTTTGAAAATGGCGGTAGCCTAGTCGATTTAGCTAAGTCCGTATATTTGTCCGTCCGTATGAACGCGTCGATTTCAGAGACAAAGGCGCTAAAAAAAAATTAACATGGACTTTTTTAGTTCGTATATACCATACGCAGATCCAGTTTATTTTAAATAATCGGTAATCCTACCCGTTTTCGTATTAACAATATTGTTTTTGTGAACTGGACTTTAAACATATCTCCGAAATTATAAGAGGTAGAGCTAGTGAACAAGGCAAAAAACATATCCCAGATATGAACCATATACCAAAAGTTGCGAAATTTTAATGGTTATGACATTTTAAAAAATATATCAAAATCGTAGTTTATTTCTTTTTAAACATCAAAATATAAAACTTTTAAAAGTTGTTTCACCTATAACTTCTTACCTACTTAAGAAAATCATGTTAAGGTAAGCCTAATAGCTCTCAAATATGTATAATATACCGGTAACTTCTGTGGTTTGGAAAGTCGTAGAACTAACGTTTCTGGGTTCTAGATAGAAAGTAACTCTAGAAAGATTCAAAAAGCTATACCAACGGGAACATACGTAATTCATCTAAATTTTTGAAAAACTAAAAAAATTGTGTTGTCATTACTAAGGAAGAACTTATTAAATTGGAATGAGATACCATTAGACGCGTATTCGAAACACCAATTTGTAATTTTGTTACACTCAATAAATAATACAACATATAATATATAACACAATATTTATGGTAAAACATTCTTTAGCAAAACTTACTTAATTGCTACAAATTCTTATATTTTAACATTAAGCTATATTATTGGCCTAAGAAAACTTACCTTAAATGTAATTTAAGCGAATTACATTTTATTTGCATTTCCATTGGATTCGCACTTTCCACAACAATCTCATCAGTCTCATAATCTTCCATGAAAGGTGATACTCCTAATAAATCATTTAATCTATCGTAAATTGAAATATCAAAATCTGTAGTACAGTCGTCTAAAATGCATTCAATTTTGTTGCTACTTATGTTGGCATTCTGTTTAAAATGAACCGACGAAATATGAGACAAAATAATTTCAGGTCGCGTGTGACATCCTTCATGACAATTCTGAAAATATAAAAAAAATATCATGTTTATTAACATTAAAAAAATCAAATTAAATCTCCAATTTTCTACAAAGCCTATCAGATTTCTCTCATTTCTCTATTAGATTTGTCTCACGTTACTTTAGTTGGTTTCGTAGCCGAAGTGTCAAACCAAACATCGTTTGCTATACAAATTAGAATTAATACGTGCACATGAACACAGAAATTGCTTGTGCTTCAATTTGGCCCCCACTACGGAAAAGAGGTTCTTGATTTGCTCGTAAACTAAATGTATGATCGTTATTATATTAAGGACTGCTTTGGTGCATCAACACGTATGTACAAACCAATTTGCAACACTGTATTATTTGATTTGTGGTTTGTACGGTTTTATCGATATTGGGAGCGATCGGGCGGAGGTATCCAAAACCTAAGAGATTTAAATTCTTCGTATGCTTTACGCGCACATAGTAAATTTGCTGTCTCTAGCGTTTATAGTTTAGCAGTTATACTTAAAAAACCGGGTCAAAAGAACGATAAATATCGATAATAAGAAAACGGAAAGGTTTATCGATCTTTTGAAATAAACTTGATCTGCGTATGGTATATACGAACCGAATGAGTCCAAGATCAGCTTTCTAGCTTTTGTAGTCTCTGAGATTGACGCGTTCATACAGACAGACAGACAGACAGACAGACGGACATTGTTAAATCGACTCGGCTAGTGATGCTGCTCAAGAATATATATACTTTATGGGGTCAGAGATGCTTCCTTCTGCCTGTTACATACATTTGCACAAAACCATTATACCCTTTTTTTCACCCATTTTCAATGGGTTTAGGGTATAACAATTTGAAATTTAGAACAGCGATAGCCGCCTGCCGAATACGATGAAAACGAAAACGAACCCGATTACAAAATTATAAGAGTAATGGATAACAAGAAAAGGGATAATTAAGTGTTTTTAAGCCGCGAGGGAATATCGTATGCTGGCGTGCAACAGAACTACGCTCTTCAACCGAATTATCCACTGAAATGCAGCACAGCTAACGTAGTGGCTGCATGATGAATGTTCCATTTGATGTTCGTAGTATAACGACTCGTAACACAACATCTGGATCAGTAACAGTAACAGTCTCAGTAACCATTAAAAGTCTTTGTGTAAGAGGCGAACGATTTACGTCCTTGATACAAATAAAGTCATTCAATCCAATGGAGGGCTGTGGAACCTGATATATTGGACGCTTTTGAAAGACCTACAATTATTACTCACTTAATCAGGTTTCTAAACGTTGGTGACAGGTTTCCAGAAATCGAGCCGGTTATAGGTAAGTGCCATGACGTTTGGCTCGGGAAGCTCAGCGAAAGAACCGCTGGCCAGAAAATGTCCTGGAATCAAGACGTCAAGACACTCAGGGCTTTCTGAAATTGCTTTGGTTGCGAAGCATATGAAGACATTCATGAATCATTTTTGAGGAGGTCTACTGCGGACATTAGGTTTTTAGTAGGACGGCCAGCAATAATCTACTCCAGTGATGTGCTGAACAAGGCGAGGTCTGGCTCTAGGCACGGTGAGTTAAGAGGGGCTACAGAAGGTTCGAACAGAACAATTTCGCTTGAACGATATTGTCCTTGCTAAACCTGCTAGACAATGTGTGAATTTGTATTACAGGGTGCAGCACATACCGTGGAAGTGTTATGTGCGGGGAATTGGCAAATCCAAATCGCTGATGATATCACGCACTTCATCCGCTGAATTACCACCAAATATCATGTCTTCCTCAAAAAAATTCTTTTAAGATGGTTTGAGAACCTAAGGGGTACAATAAAGACTAGTCATAGGCGAGGTGCTGTAGTGTTTTTATGCATATAAAAGCTGAACATAGCTGAGCGCTTTATACAACTCTCTGTTGTAGATCCAAAACACTTTATAAATATCAATATAATTAATTGCACATGAACATACATATATGTATACATATATACGTGTACTTGAAATAAGATCGGTCACTTCAAGCAGTGACCGTGGGACCGTCGCTTATATGCTCATATGTAGCCCATGCATTTTCGGCCTCTATCCATCCCAGGCTGTACGAGTGAGCTATATTATATACATGGAAATACTTTCTCAAATCTTTAGCTTAAAAAATTAATTGTAAAACGGCATTCAAACGAAGCTGACTCCCATGAATTAATTGCTTCCTGATGTCACTACAATGCTGACACATTCGTCCAGCCGAGCGCTGGGTTTTACGCTGACCGATGCCAGTTGACAAAAGACGAAAGATTGTGGGGGTGGTACCCACAATTAGATAATATTCAGCGAAGCTGAGTTCTCTTCAGTAAAAGTAAGCCCGGGGCAAGCTGAATCTCGCCTACGCAGAGTAATTAAAAGAAAATGCCTACCTCTATGAGCAGATCAATCCGATGAGATACATTGAATGATGGATCAGCTAGTTGAATATTTAAAGGTACATTGCCGCAAAAACTGAAGTGCCGCACGTTTCCGTACCAGACAATGACAAGTAAAAAATACACAGCATCAGAATAAAACTGCGAGTTTAAGGTAAGGAACAAGACTGGTGACATTGCAACCATGGCGTTTGACGATGGCGAAATCGGGGTTGCTGTTACTGCATCAACGGTGGCTAAACGATTATATTGAAACAGTGTGTTTTGATTAACAAGTGCGGCAAGCTTCAGACTTACAATCTCGCATCTGATGGCCATTGTTAATGGAATTAGGAAATATTTCGAGCCTTTTTGCTCCTTTATAGCTATCATTTATGATTCAGGGTATAAAAATATGTTTGCCTTTGTCTTTCTTCTAGTCAATTTAATGTTAATGTGTATGTAGGTGGGTGTATTGGCGCGAATGCGTTTTTATTTTTCTGTAGCGAAGAATAAAAAAAGGAGAATTGCAATTAACGAGCGAGAATGATGGACGTTCAACTAGCAAATTAACACCATACGTCGGGGTCAATGGCAAACAAAGAGATAACTGAGTGATTTTAATCCGCGATGCGTATAGATAACCAAGTAAAAATTTAAGCTCCGCGCAGGCAAAGCTGTTAGGAATCTGTAGCAGCTACTGCTGCGAACACAGTCCTTTCCATCAGTAATAGCGCTAAACATCTGGGACTGGTATTGGATAAGTTACTAAACTATGGCTTGAGTGTATAGTTTATATCGGTTGTCATTCTAACCTAACCTAAAAATAAAAACAAGGTAAGATAGTAACCCAAATGTTTTCAGTTGTGTGACAAATTGGTGATTATAGCTCTTAAGCTTACATATGTAAAAATGAAGGATGTGGCAAAAAACATCATTTCCACTTAAACCGACAGACGGCCGGACGTTGCACAAAAATATTATACTCATCACTTTCTCAACAGAGCAACATTGACACAATATAACATGGTAAAAAGCCTTTCAATACTTACCTTTTTCCTGTCAAATAAAATAAGGTGATTCTCCGTGTTTTCAATGATTTCACTAAAGTCAAACATTGTTGCTGAAATTGTAGTTTTTAAAGTTAGTTCATGACAAAACCTCTGCTGATTTCCATTGACTAATATAGTAGACACCTTTAACAGCAAATAGTTATTGTCTGGTATTGGAACACAACTTTCATCCACACCTTTTGTCGTACTGGTGTTTGAAAAAAAAATATTTGCAATTTTCAAGTAGTTTAAGAAACTTTCGTTGGTAAATTGACAGTTTGGCTCAATATTATGGACATTTTTTGTAAAAAGAATATCGTTATGTAGTACAACGCCTACAATTTTAAATATTTGCAATTTAAATTTTAAAATTTCACCAGATTTTTCAACGGAATCGTAGTTTATCTGAGCGTTGCTACATGATGTTGTTACGCTGTTTGTCGACGTCGAAGATATAATAGATTCACATTTTCTTGATACTTTTATATCTTGATGTAGATATTCAGGTTTCTTATAACCATCTGCATCACTAAATAATTTTTCATCTTTTTCAACATTGCCAGTCATTTTCGAGTTGCAAGAGGCATTAGGTATTTCAACTTTTTGATCTGAATAATTTTTCAATATTTTATCTTTTGGTCGCACGTTATCAAACCCTTTGAAAATTCGCATTAACAGATGTGTTTGGCGAGGGGTAACCATAAAATATATGCCGTCTATTAAAACCTCCAGGTTTATTTTCGGACCAACTATATTTTCAGTTTGCTTCACGCTAATTTTAAAATGTTGACATCCTTTAAGCTCTACAATTTTAAAAAGTTGCCCAAAAGAGATCAACTCATCTATCTTGCATTGGCCGTCAATTATTTCGGAAGTATAAATCGTTAAGTCATTAGTAACTAAATTATGCTTAGCAATCATAGGTAAGGATGTAAAATTAGAAGATCGATCTGTGCTGTCGTTATTACTTCCAGATTCTTCATTTGAAAACACATGTTTGCCATATCCAGTTTGGTTTTTATACTCAATATGATCAGCTTTCAATGATATAACAAGCTGTTTAGAAGATTTGGGCACCGTATATTCGATGTTTATCGTTGTGTTAATGAGGTTTGCATGTATACGATTCAGAACTGTAAGAAACACAACACAGAAAAATATGTAATACATAGAGCATTAATATTGGATATTAATGAAATTATGAAATAAATTCAAATTGGGTTATTTTTAATTTATAACAGTAAAACTAAACTTAATTAAAAGGAAAAATGCAATTTTAAAGCAATTAAAATTGTATTTTATTAAGATAAGGGAATGACCTATAATTATATTTAATTTTGTTTGCTATTATTATTAAGAGAGATGCGGTATGTTAACCAAGAACTGAAACACATATTTCAAGAAAATGGACGGATTATCAACGATTTAAAATAAACCTGATCTGAGAATAAGGCAGTGTGATGTTGATCAAGTATTACTTTGATTTATGGCATGATAATCTTCTGTCAGGTACATTTGCACCATTATACACTTTCTTGCCCAATTTTAATGATAACAGACTACAACAAGTAAGAACGTTGCAGGCATCTGTGCATTACCCTGTTCACAGAATAATAGTAATTTATAACTTAGAACAGTAGGAAACTATGTTATAACTTTTGTATCTTGAAAACTAAGACTTCCAAGAATAAGAAGATTTTTCGGTCGAGGCCGTCTAGTCGCTTATTTCCTCATTCAAAACAAAAACTTAATTACACTATTTTGTAACTTCATAAAATCTCTCTCTCCAACAAAGCCATGCATACGCTACTCTGCCACTTTTGTGTTTTGTGACAAAAAAAATTTTTGCAATTGTGAAATAGTCTAAAAATTTTTATTGGTAAATTGACAGTTTGGCTCAAAATTTTGGAAAGACATGCTGTAGATCACAAAGTTTGAATTTAGAATTTTCTTTTAGTTTTGTATGGATTAGATGGCAAAAACTCTCGAATTGTATCTTCCACGTAAGTGCCGGTCGGGCAATGGACACAGTACTTACCTCAAAGAACCATGTAGGGGCGCAGTGTCTAGGTAAGGTGGCTGTGTGTCGCCAACAGTCACACATCTACTTTAGATGGAACACGCCAACCTAGTAGTACAGCTACTGCCGCCAAAAACCCTACACAAGTCGAGACAGGCTGCATCACATGAAACATCACGTCGGAGGTTGAAGCGATGCTTCTGCTCTCTCCGGTCCCCGAGGGTTCCAGAACCCGTTGTAAGTCTGTGCCCAAACGGACGAAAGAGGTCATGAAAGCGAAGACCCAATACAAGGGCGCTCTAAAGATCAGAGCTAAGCAGCAGCAGGCTGTGAGGAGAAAAACAAGCTGCTGTGTGTCGATCAAAAGATCAAGGAGAGACGCGAACACTTTGCCAAGAAGGCTGCGTTGCCGTCTGTGACAGGATAAATTCATAGCACCTGGACGCCAAACACCAGATGTCTACGGACCCCACCAAGGCGGATGTGGCCGCGAGCAGGCTCAACGGCGTGAAAATCCTGAGCTGTTGAGATGTCCTTGCCCTGAAGTGGGTGACGGAGACAGTAGCTGCCTTGATCGCCCGTGTGAGGGAGCGAAGCTGGAGGTAGGCCTCAAAGCACTGATTCTGTACGTATCAAAGGAGAAAGTACTCTTCCGCGGATCCTTATAAAGGACAAGTAAGATTTCTCTAGTCGGGACCTCCCGACTAGGAGATACCCTGAACCCAGTATTTAACACATACACACAAACTCTCGACACTTAATGACTATTGAGGTCGTTAAAAATTAATTAAAAAAAAATTAATTGGAAATTGCTAACGAAAAATAAAATATACCATTCCGGGAATCGAACCTG
>SCDS01000385.1:0-38172 GCA_004149465.1 Drosophila nigromelanica
TTGAGTTTTGACAAAGTTATGGGAGTTTGAAATATGGGAACTGTGGATTCGAGACCTTTACATGTCAAAATTTTCGTCAATTTTTGCATGATTTTTGACCAAAAATTTGACCCCCTCAGAATCGGCCTAAGAGTTGTTTTTTATACTAATTAAGCCAAATACAATCGATTAAAAACAAAAATTCCAAATTCTAAATTTTGAAAAAAAAAATTTTTTCGAAAATAGATAAGGGGGGAGTACATGCTTTTTTTGACCAAAAACTTAAAAAAAAATTTATTTTTAAAAATGCATATAATTGAAATGCAGAATCAATATGTACGACAAATAATGATCAAAATGCCATCAAACGTGAAAATCGATTGAGATTTGACAAAGTTATGGGAGTTTGAAATATGGGAACTGTGGATTCGAGAGCTTTACATGTCAAAATTTTCGTCAATTTTTGCTTGATTTTTGACCAAAAATTTGACCCCCAGTGGGCACAGCCCAAAATCCTTAACACTTTATCTGACACGGGTACACACGAGTATATATCCAAAATTTCACGTCCTTAGCTTCAATAGCGGCACAAAACCAATATACTCTTTCACTTCGTGAACGAGTATAAAAAGCTTCCCCGCCATTATAGCGCCATTAATATTTTGTGCACAATAAAACCAAGCCGTAAGTCGTTGCCAAAGTGCAAGAGGCATTCTATATTATTCTTCGTAGCCCCAACAACTTGGCAGGTTGCCATTTTTCTATGAACTTATGCTAACGAAGATTTCAAGAAAGTAGACGCCTGACAAAACAACTGACGGTATAATTTTACTCAGGAATTGGAAAATTACCAATTGTCAAACAACTGATTGCCTCTAACCCAATGTTTTTATTTAAGGGATTTTGTATTAACATCTGACATAATTTCAGATGAATCGAGGAACATGTAACACAAAGTCAAAAGGCCAATGCACTTAATTAATTGTCTGTTTTCCTGATTGTTCTTTTTGTATAAAGAGATTGGCATGTTTATCGGCGTGTCCTATCTGATTTCGAACTTTATTTAATAAATCATTCGGCTTGGCAAGTGAATCGACAAATTCCAGCAGATGTCTATGGCCATGTCACACATTGGCCTTGCTGTGACCCAAAATTCCAATGCAATTGACATTTTGGGCTGCAAAATTGATGATGTGACTGACTGGGCTGCCAAACCATTCTAAAAGACTTCCCTTAAACACAAATTTCCTTAAATATCGTGAATGATTGAATACCTTTTTTGTCTAAAGTTTTTATAAACCCGAAACAAAAAGGATGCGGTGTTTTTATTAGCAAAAAGGTATCAATTGACTTAATATAAAACATTTGAAAAGCTTAACACTATCTCAAAATAATCAAACAACTTAATTCAAAGTGTTTAAGCCGCGAAATATTTTAATCGAAGTTCATGTAAAAAATTTACCCCATCAATTTAAAACTTACAAAACTCAACCTATGCTTACTTTCTGCTAAAGTTCAGTTACTTGTTTCAATAATTATAATCACAATCATTTATTTATATTTAATAATTAAATTCAACTACCCAAATGTATACTATTTTTGTACCCATTTCAGACCCTATTTTGGTGTGCTTTGGGAGGTTTAATATTAGGTGGAATCGTTGTCATTTCATACTGGATAAGACGATGCAGGTATGTATACATTTATAGGTTCCATCAGTAAATTTTCCATTAGCTGTGAATTTCACGAAAATTTTGAAAATTTCGACAAGCTATATACAACAGGTGATAATTATCCAATTAGAACGACCGCCTAAACAAATGTTGGGCGGTTGTTAGTTTTTGAGATATGGTTAAATTGTCATCGCACTAAGCCATGCAGCACGTGACTGTCAAAGCCCCAAGTGAACCGGGCAAACAACGTGCAAGCGGGGGGTCAGAAGGGGCCTGTGGCTATCACTACAAAAACAACGATGCACCCCACGTGGCGAGCGTTTAGGGGAAGGGAGAAGAATGGGTTGAAACGCATTCAAAAACTGCCACATTAGAAAAGACAAAAGCTGCCACTCGGTCGGACAAAAAACCAACTACATAATTCAAGTCGGCAATTGGACTGGCTGCGAACAATTAAGTTAATGATACAAGGTCACTGGAAGTGGGCATATGGCCCAGCCCTCTTAAGCATGTAAAAAAAAAAAACAAAAAACAAAAAAAAACAAAACCAAAAAAAAACAGAACCAGCTAGCCAACCAAAATGACGCAGTTGACATTCATACCGTCCTGGGGGAAGGGTGTGGTGACCACTAAGAGCACCGCCGAGGGGCCTATTACGATGGTTGGCGCCAGGTCGTCCATACACTCGCGACACACACACACTCATATATATATGTGTGTGTATATATATAATTTTATTAAGGACAAACGCAGAAAAGGACAACTGGCATGCCTTAGTGTGTTGCGTGTTTGTGTGTGTGTGTGTGTGTGTTTTTGATTCCCATCGGCTGCGTTTTATTTCGTTTCGGTTGTGAGTGTCTTTCACGCGAAGTTAAAGGCCAACGCTGCGTATACGTACAAACGTAGATGTATATAAAAACTTTTCCAATTTCCATATGGAGCACACAAAAAGGAAACAGCAAACAGTATACAAACTAAAATATTTGCATACCAACGAATATTCCGCGACCAAAATGTGAACGACTGAGCACACACACACATATATGGGTGTATACGGGGAGTTGTGCTAAAAGGCGATGGTCAACAAAGGTAAACAGTCGTTGAGCGGGTCATGATTAATGTGACACGAAGAGCACAACGGGCTCCATTGCCACCTACAAAACTTTCGGCAGACATAGCACAGTGGTAAACATCACTACAAAAAAGCTAGTCAAAATTTGACTACGCTGTACAAAATATTGATACAAAAACAAAATGGTTAATAATAATAACTAATGACAGCCAAAAACAATTTTAAACATTATACCTCAAATATTTAATCTAAAGAATAATTAGAATTCTTTAAATAAAAAATAGTTTATTAACTCTGCAGACTTTAAGTAACTTTACTGACTAATGCTTTTTTAAGCCCTCCACCCTGAAACCTGTTAAAAATACTAAGTCCTACTTAGTGCTGAAGTCATACTATTATTTATTTTTGTGAATCACAAACTGTCCTACGATCGATCAAAGCAATTAAAACTGATTTATCATCTCATGGAAAGCACCAAGGTAATTATACTTTGTTATCCCACTGTCAGAGCAAACAAGCCGACATGCCAAGTTCAAGAGTTTGATTATGGGGAAGGGGGAGGGTGGGCCGAGGGTTAAACGAAGACGAACAAATACAAAATGGAATGGAACTGACAGTGGCAATAACAACAGAGCAACATGAGTCAGTTGAAAATTGTCATAAAAATTAAAAATCAATTTTTGTAATCCAGTTAGAAGGGGCCGACAGACCGAGAGCTAAACTAATACTAACAAAACAAGTCAAAACGTTGTAGTCGAGTCGAACCGACTGCACACTACTGTGTTCACGGTATAGAAACCGCTTGAAAGCCTCAACAGATTTATTCGATTCGTTCTTTTTTGTTTAAGACGCACACTGAACAAAACTAATATTCCGTTTAGCACTCTGAGGGCTGAGTATAAAAAAGCGACGTAGGCACCGAGACCTGGCCGATATGAGGCACGCAAACATATCGTAAAGACCACCCACAACACACACACACACACACACATACGCACACATACACAGAAGTAGTCACACAACTAGACATACAGACGGTACTCTTTGGACATGGCGTCGGACTGGAATAAAGAAAATTTCATACTTTTTCGCTTTAACCGAAACGATGTTCGAAATTTACCTTCATTAACAGACGACCCGACAAACGACGTGGCCGCGTTTATTTAGCTCCAACAGCTCCTATAGAAATTCACGTGCGCGTTTGAAGAGCGACAAAGCTAAATCTCATTTTAGAACTTTGTAATACTACGCAACGTTTTTTAAGTTAGTGAAAATCCGTTAAGTGAACACAGCCAAACACAAGAAAAACTACTTACAAATTTATTGTAAATTTCGCGTAATTTTCATACGAAATGACAGCAGCAAAAATAATGCAGTCGTTTACTATGCAGATGATGATAATGTTGATGAAATAAGCCCGGATATTTACAAAACGCGCAGGTGCTCTTCTTTAAGTGTCAAGTGATTTTCTGCCAAGTAAATTGCGTTCCAAGCTAATCACCTGCCTGGCAAACGAATATTCTTACCCTTCGACAATCCAAAATCACAATGGCATCATAATTTTTAGTGTGCAATTCAATTTTTGGCGTCAAAACTTGGTTTAAGCAAACGAGTTTAGAAAAACTTAAGAACAACATCAGTTATTATTGTTCTTAATATAGTATGAGCTTAGAAAATTAAATATACAATTAATAAACAAACCTCTTAACTGTACTAAAACCAAACTCTAAAACAAAGCGTGCATAAACAACCTTTTGCTAAAGTCCAAAACTAACTAAATAAAAACAAAATAATATTTGTCATAAGGTAAATTCAGCACACCTTCATAAGGGACTTTATCAGGCATTTAACTTTTGCTATTAATAACTCGGTATATATATGACTAAGGTTAACAATTTTGTAATCCTCTAAAGCTATTTCATGTTAAAGGGGAATTATTGTCTGGTACTTTTAAAAAAGTTCGATAAGTTCTAGTAGGCTAGTCAAGATAGATAGAACAAACAATTACATTAATTCGCTTTCAAGCTACACAGTTTGCGCAAAAATAAAGCCACAATAACATTTGTTGAACTCTCACATTTAGGAAAACGCTTCGTAATATGAAATATGAAATGCTCGTTAATTTACAATTTCTTGCCCCCGCAAATCGCGTTTTTTGTTTGCCATTTCGTGCCACAAACGAATTGACAATTTAATTTGCAATATTACAACAAAGTGACAGGATAATGCAATAATCCAAATGGGTATAAACTCGTATATCTTGACACAACCTTTGACTTGATCAAACAAAGCAATTCGTATGTGAGCAATTACAACAGGGACGATATAGTGGACAAAGGGAGGCCAAGTGGCCCTCTTAAAATAGAAATTGGCTCGAAAATTTGCCTACCGCTCGCCCCTTTCAATTTGACATCAAACCATGCTAAACGAAAGGCCAGCGATTCACGACGCACACACCTGGTGCAAAAAGAAAGACAACTAAAAGCGAAAAGACAAGAAGACGGTACAAAAGAAAATCAATAAGCCTCAAAAACAAACGCCGAAAGGTAGAAAAAGCATTGCAAATGCCGAGAATTTCGCACGCCTGATTAGATAAATGGTATAAGTAAGGCCTGTTCAGCGGATTTATAGGGGTGATCCAACGTTTGGAGGTTTTGTTTTCAACAATAACAATGCAAGCAAGAAATAAAATGTAAAATTAGAATTGGAATTGGACAATTAGACAAATAGCGAAGAAGCCACGAGCTGAGACACGCGCAAGGCATATGTTGTAGGGCCTCGCTTAAGGGAGTGCTTAACAACAGCAGGCACATATGGCATATTGTGCTGAATGTCACACAGTAACTCTTCGGTGCGGCGAACGGGGCGTATGATTTATTTAAGCGTCTATTACAATTCATGTCACTGTGTTGCTGCTGTAATTGTTGTTGCACTTATTTCTGTTACTGGGGGCTTTCGTTGAACTGCATGGGTTCACTGTGTTGCCATAGCATTGAATAAACGCTCCAAACTTTAGCCAATGTTTTGGTTTGACACAACAAAACATCACGCGAAATTCCCCACAACCAACAAAGTAATGTGAATATGACTTTTTCAATTGCAGCGTGTGGAGAATCACACACGAATTTGTATTCAATTACATATCCGTGGCTTCAATTTCTCTTTGTGAAATTATTTATAGATTTATAGATTATTTATACTTTTAATTTTTTTTTTAAATTTGCTGAGGTATTTATCACAACCTTAATTAGGAAACTAAATTCATGATCAGAAAAATCAAAACAAACAAAAACAATATCTTTTGAACATGTCGCCCAACCTAGCTAATAACGCTTTTAGAATGACAACCTTAAATTACTTTTTATACAAATTTTAACAAAACTGACTGCTCAATTTCCACATTTATTTTCAATCACCAAACTGTATAAAATGAATTCGAATAATAAAACATTCGAACTGCAGATATAGGTGTCGTGCATCGGACTATAGCAAACATTGTTGCTTGATCGATCGGTAGGTAAATTTGCAATTTGCTTGAAGCCAAAATGCCAAATGCCAAAGCAAAATTTCATTAATGAAGAATATTTAAATTACTTGGCAAAAATTGAACAAATCACAAAAACGCAAAAAACAAAAAGCATAAATCCGAAAAAATGCGTTTTCAAAGATTTTTATTATTTTTTTTTTTTTTTTTTTTTTTGACACAATAAAAAATATTGGCTGTTTTTTCCACAAACACACACAAAGAATTTTGGTTACCATGCATTATTTTTTTTTAGAAATTGAGTCGCTTTTAAATTAAAACATATTAAAATATGCAACAGATTATATTGGCTGCAAATTAGTTTAGTTCATAAAATTCAAGAACCGCATGTTTTTTTTTCGCTTCACCAAATTTAAATATTCCATTTTTTTTTAAGTGCAGTTTTTCGTTTCATCGCTTTTAATGCATAAGGCGCAATTGGAAGCCTTGTCAAATGCTTTTGTGATTGTCGTTTCCATAGTTGAACGCAAGCAAATGTTTCATTTACAGCAAATTAATATTACACACATATACACACACACACAACACACCTTATCGATTGCTTTGCAATTGAAATGTGCAAAATGTGACGTCAGCAAAAATCACTTAAGAGATGGAAACACCTCGAATGCAAATGCAACATGCAGAAATATTTGATTTTCTTACTATCACGAATCGCTTTACTCAGTTCGTTTATTGTAAATCCCTTTTGTTGCTGTGTTTCAACCGTTCGCCCAGAGTGCAATGGAGAAAACTTTTATTAAACTATTATTGCGTATATCTTTCCATTTCTTTTCGAAACTCAACTTTTGTTCCAAACTACCAACAACATCAACAACAACAACAACAACAAAACAAACAAACAACAATCATACACACTTGATATCGTTATCGATTTGCATCCTTGCCGATACCAGGACACTTGCAGCGAAATCGCCGCGCCAGCGGTCCCTAGCCAGGAGCAGGAGCTCATCATCAGCTGCCGCCGTCAGCAGCAGCAGCAGCAACAGCAGCAGCATCAGTGCCAACAGCGCCCGAAGCAAATTCAGCCCGCCGTACAGAAAGTCATCACCAGATCACAATCATCGACGTCGTCGTCGACGCATGCTGCAGTGCATCAATTGAAGCAGCAACAGTCCCTGCCCAATCCACTGCCCCAATTGCAGCCAGCCAGTGAGCCGCACCTGCACTCGCATCCGCACCATCACCACAACCACCCGCACGCCTCCAAGTCCGTATCCATACTCGTCTACAAGACTTTGAACACGGTCTTCAAGAGCAGCCGCAAGATCATCGTGCGTGTCTGTGAAGTTGCCAGCGCCAAAAAGTCCTTCACCATGTTCAAGTTCAACAAGGCTGCCCAGCAGCAGCGACTCGATAATCGCGCTAGCGCCGTAACCGGACATGATCCGTTTGTCAGACCGCCGGTGCCGGAAAAGTGAGTTACCGCTACGCAAAATGCCAACAAACCAAAACTCGTTTCTCTTTTATTATTATTTCCTTTTTTATTGTGCAAGTGCAAGTGTCGCAAAGGCAATTACGAAACTTATCAAGTATCTTAGATTCAAATTTCTCAATTTAAAAAGTATTAGTATTTTCTTACGTACCTAAAGTTTAACTGATAGATTTTTAACTCAATTTTTTTAACTCTTTCTTATTAAAGTATTTCTGATTTCTTTAGCGTACTTTTATCTAATATTATTAATTATCAATATGTACTGTTTAAAAAGTTTTCTCTTCACTTTTTAAACACTTCTTATTCAATTATCTCTACTAAGTAAAGAAATAAAAATTAGAACACGAATACCAATATAAAGATTTTTTTATTTTGTTGGAACTTTTTTTCTTTCAATAGATGCAATTAAATATTCATTAGGAAGAACGAAGCATTAAAGATAGAACTCTATTGTATTCTTCAAACTTAGGATACATTCCAAGAAATTAGGAGAAAAGTCTTTTTTCTTCAGTCTTTTTGCTTTTCCGACACTTTTGCTGCAAAGAGAAAAACGTTTTTTTTTTTCAAAATACACAATCACACGTCATATTTCTACACAAATCGAATCAAACCGAATCGCTTTAGGAAAGTGAAACACATTATGAAGAAGCTGCACAAGGCGAATGGATTGAAACGCTCCAATTCGGCTATTGAATTTGATGTGTCAGCGCTGTCAGCCGCCAATCGACGCCAAATCTACAGTAGGTGAGTACAATAACTGACAACACAGACTGTCGGATATCACAAACATACACATACACACAATGTATATGCAAATAGAGCAGAGTCCAGAAATCTTGAGATGGGACGTGTGCACAGCTGTTCGCCAAAGAGCTGCTTACTCGTAATATCAATGTACGCCACACAGTAACTGCACAGGTTTCTCATCAATGTTTTAGTATCTTATCTTGATTATAGTTTTAGTTCATATTCTATTGATGCTTATTCAAATCCAAATCAAATATGAACACACATATACAGAAGAACGAAAGAAACCAAAACAATCAAAATTAAATTCACTCTTCTTTATATATTTTTGTTATTTATGTTTACAATTTTTGCCTTCTATTTCCCAAAATTTTCTCGTACGTTATTTTCGCGTCCTTCTATTTACAGCAACCGATCGGCCAGCTCGGAGCAAGATAACTCAGATATGTCCGAGCACTCGGAGAAATCACCACTTGTTAGCGCGAGGTTAGACAATCTTGCTAGGCTCTTTTTTAGCAAATCGATGCCAGCGGAAACCGGAAGTAGAGATACCATAGATTCAGTACTAACAACAAGGTTGCATATTTAATTTATATGTACTATTTTATTTCTAACCCCAACTAATTTCGTATCTTTGTATCCGATCACAACCCACCCAAAGAGACTTCAAAACTCAATCATTGTATCTACATACTATACGACTTATACTATATAACATACAATTGGCATATTTCGCTTTCAACTTTACTTTTCTCGTTTGCTTTGCCAATTTTTCTTAAAATATTTCAAGTGACTTTACTTTAGTTTGCTTTTTTCCCCCCTGTTCTGGTTCTTGTTCAGTTTTTTATATTTTTTTTTATTTTTGTTTCAATCGCTTTTTTTGTAGCCCAAAAGCACTTTGCATGCTAAATAATTAGCGGCTAATGGCGTTCGCAATGCTTTCACGTAGATCTAGTGCACAAAAACCACAATTAAACCACTAAAAAATTTTATATAAAAAACACTTCACAATTTCAACTTGATTTTGAACTCAAAAGGCAAACGTATTGTAAACAACAAAAGCAGCCAAATATAAAAACAAAACCAAAAAAAAATATATAATTTAACAATTTCAAGTGGATTTTCAGAATTTTTTAAGCACTTGCAATTTTGTTGTCGGTTGTAAATATATATAAGCCAAATGAAATTATTAATGAAATGAATCAAAAAAAAACGTAAAGATTACCTTTTTAAACCGAATCCAAACGCGTTTTCACAAGCAGGTCATAACAAAGGCAACGGGCTGACGCTCAAATTAAAACTCTACTCCATGAAATATCTTATTTTATAGAAATTAAATGTGATGATAAAATACGTGCAGGAAAAGCAGCATGACTGCTGCCAGAGTTGCATAGGTAAAAGCTGCCAAGGTTTTTCACCTTCTCAAATTAGATGCAGGCACAAATTGCAAATTAAATTATCAACTTGGAAAATTTTACTCGCAAAAGGGAAGCAGCGCACATTGATGAAAGTCCCTCATGTGTTTGAATGTTTGTGAGTGTTTCTAAAAATCTGTAAGCTTGCGTACGTGTGTGTGTGTGTGTGTATGTGGGAGGTGCCAACCTAGCGCTGCGTGCTGAGCCGTGTGATGAATGTGCAAGCGAGCGTAAGCTTCAGTTCGCGGGTGTAAGTGGAAAGCATCTATTTATGTGTTGTGTTCGCGATTTTTCGATGTTTGTGTATGTGAGTGTGTGTGAAGAAGGGGATCCCTTACGAGCATCGATATTTTTCCTGCACCCTCCTTACAGGCCTCATCACTACTGCGCTGCTAAGTATGCAATAAAAAATTTCACACTCGAGCACGTTAATTATGAATCCCAGCGAAATGTGCGCTCAGCAACTTATTGTATAGATTTTTTCGATTCTTCTAGAAATGCCAACAATGCCAATAACATAGGATGATTCAAAAAAGTGTCTGTAAATTTAAATTTTACTTGATTTCTTGGTAAAAAAAAATTTCTCAAAAAGGCTTATTATTAATTATTTCTAGTCTACTTTATGGGCTTATGCTACTGCTTAGCCAAAACAGGAATCTTCTAGTTACAACCAAGCGTGTGGTAGAACAAACTGTTAAATATTGCTAAAAGAATATTTAGTTTGTATGTAGACATATACACAGTTTGAAGAAAACTTAAATGTTTTCTGCTAAAATTAGCTTAAATAAATACAAAATGCACCCATGCACAAATATGTGCACCATGTATATATATGTGTATACATATGTGTACACAGTACATACAATTACATTCAAGGCCCTGGCACTTAGCATCAGCAACAACAGCACAATAAACTGCAAAGTGCAATGCTTGAAAAAACAGCAATAAAAATATGAAGCATACGCAACGTTGGCAAAAATCACGAGCTGAGCATTTAAAAACACATGTACCACAAATTGAAATTGTGTGAGTGTTTTTGTATGCTGTGCTTTGACAGGCCTTGCAATATTTTTCACAATTCCGCTTTGAGCTATTTTGAAGAAAAATGCTTTTGGGTACACACATTGCGTATACGGCGCGTTGGCCACAACACATGAATGAAAATGAAGCATGTCTCTTGACCAACTTTTGTGACACACAGAAGCACAGTCTTCTGTTGTTGCTGTTGCCTTATTAAATTTTCAAACACATGCTAAACTTAACCCGAGGATGTGCTTAACCTTCGCTCTGTTTTGATTGAGTGGCCCGTAAGTGTTTGTTTACGAGGCTCTGTCTCCTCTTATTTTGTGTGTCTCAGTGTGTATGTTTGTGTGTGCGAGGTTGTGTGTGTATGTGTGTGTGTTTTCCGGAGCACTTCAACCGACTTTGTGTTTTTGTTAACACGTTTTGTTTCTTTCATTCGTTACTTCTGCTTTAGCCTCTTTGCCAGACAATTAAGCCGCAACAACTCGAGACACTGCAGTTGCTTTCGTTTTGACACGCTTTCGTTTTTCAGTTTATCCACGTTGCATTTGCATTTCGCCCACTTGGCCAAAAACCTCAAGCCTCTAACTTTATGCCACAAACTTTTGGTCGAGCTGTTCATAAAAAATAAATAAGTAATAAATTGCATAGCCAGGCAAAAAGGAAAACAGCAAAAATAAAATTAAAAAACATGTTAAACTCTAGCTTCCGTTTCCGCTGCGCCATTGTGCAGGCAGGTTTTGTCTTTAGCTTCGTTTAGTTCCGCTCTACACCAGGTGGAAATAGTTTTTTTTTTTTTTTTTGGCAAGCTCTTCTCTATTTGGCAACTGCATTTGCCAACTTTAATTCTCTCCTCCTCGCTGCGGGTCGTTTGTCGGTTCAATTTGAGGCTTTCACACTTTGGAAATTATTTTTCAACAAGTTTTTATAACATTTCGGTGTTCAATTTGAACGATGATGCACTTGGCATGTCAATGGCGTGCCAAAACACAGTTGATTATCCTGCAACTTTGTTAACTGTGTTGCAATAGTCCTGTGCCATACAACAAACAAGAAAAACCGTTGGGGTACATTATAAAACACGACAAAACATGTTGATCATGTTAAACAGGCATGTTTATATCATATTTGCTTTAAATTTTCAATATATATAAAAATGTTTCTCTAATCGTTTCGATAAGACAACGATCTTGTTTATATATCCGTAATTAAGTAAAATTAACTAAGTTACTTAATCGTTAAAGCCAAATTTAATCGCTTTATAAAAAAGACGGAAACTACGCTTTCAAATTCCAGCGGGGTCACCTTTGCAAATTGGTTTAGCATTTAAGAAACTCGACAAATGAAGTGGATATTTTGTCCAGAGCTTTTTAAACAATGAGCGCTTAAATAATGTACATAAATAAGCATAATATAATGAATGTCAAACATTTTGTAGACATTTTCATGATTAGTTCTAGTTGCTATTTAAAGTTCTATAGTTTGAATTCCTAACTGTATGCGCTCAAATGACAGTTAAGCCGAGCGGAGTCTTTAAATCATTTCTAATTATTTATACCATCTTGCAGACCAAACATAAAGTATCAATACTCAGCGCTTGACAGCGGCAATGGCATTGTGGAACGGAGTCCCAGAGAACGCGCACAAAGGGAACGAGCACTTAATGCCACCCAGGAGTGGATACAGAGTGCCAATGGCCGCTACGAGGTTATTGCACATCTCGATGAGATTGGTTCGCGGCACGGCAAGAACTGGTTTCTGGTCAATGATGCATCGGTAAGTTGATGACTTGAAAGTCCAAATGGAAGCCTAAAACTCTTCTCCCAAATAGGTGCGCACGGATCGTCTGCTGACACTGCTGCCGCTGCCTACGGATTGTGTGGCCTTTGAGGATCTGCCCCCCGATGAATGTGCACGGGACATACTAATGGAGCTACTTGGATCACTGCATCATCCGTATATTTATCCGGTGCTGGATTTGGGCTTCTTGCGCAGCAGCTCGCATAATTATGCCTGCCTGGTCACGCCCTTCAACTCGCGCGGCAGTCTCAAGGATCTCATTTATAAGGTAAACTGTTTGCACTCCCAACTGATTGCTTATAACGCTACTTCTTTTTTTTTTTTGAAGGCCCAGTGGAACGAGCCCTGGGCACGAAAATATACACGCAAGCCGAATGGCCTGCCCATTAGCCAAGTGCAGCGTCTGGGCCGCCAAATTCTAGAGGCATTGCTCTTCCTGAAGGAGCGCGGTTTTCCGCTTCATGGCCATCTACACAGCGGCAATGTTATTTTACAAAATGGAGCAGCCAGGTAAGTTCAGCACAGGCAACAGACTGTAAACTAATTTGCAAATGGGTTCATCTAGGTGGCTATTTACACACGTTTCCAAAAATCGATTTCTCTTTAAAAATTTATACATATTTTTTTTCATTTTATACATTTTCTGCTAATTTTATTTTTTTTTCAATTTATTTTATTTGAGAACTATTTTCAAACTTGTGCATCAGCAAATGAACACACCAAACCATGAAGCTGTATTCTAGGAAAACCAAAGAAATTTTCTCGGAATAAAAAATTATTAATTGTGTTCTAGGAAATTAATTTTTAGCGCTAAAACAAGTTCAAAATAAGTTTTTATGAAGTTTTTTATTTTACCAACACAATCAAATCCAAACTAATTAAAAGCAATTCAACAAAATCACCGACGTTGCCCTCGCGTTTTGGGGTCATAATAAATGCATTTAAAACTCACTTTTTCTCATATTCTATCGCTTTCCATGCCTTTCAAAGCGGGCGACAAACCGTGTACACGCCCCCACTAACACTACCCTACACACACACCCACACACACATGAGGTACAATAACGCTGAATAAGTGAGGCACAACAAAAAAAATTCTTTCAGCTTTTTGCTGCTTTAGTTGAAATACTGAATAAATTGTAGGCGTGGCGGTTGTGTCGCTTACAGTTAGCCGAAAATGTATATGATTAATAATTTAATTTAAATTTCTTTATTTATGTCTATTATATTATAGTTCAGTTTAGTTAGCTTTCTGATATTTTTAGCAGCGCTATACTCGCATATTATGTTTGACAAGGCGCTCTTTGTCGCTTAGACACATTTGACGCCATGTGGCAGACACATTTTGGCCGTAAAAAGTGCCACGTTGTCGTCGCCACGTGTTGGCCATCGCCAGAAGAGCTAACAGGAAAGCAGGGTGAATGGAAATAAGTGTTGTCGTTACGCAAGAAATGGGAGGGTCAACCACTATTTATGCAATTATTGTGTGGCTTATACGATGTCTCGTTTCACTTTTCTTGCAGGTTATCGGGCCTAGAGAATGGTCTACTGGGGCTGAGCTCGCGCAATAATGCCGTCATGTGGTCTCGTTCTGTGGCGGATATTGAGAATGTCGACATAGTCTGCTTTGGCCATCTGCTCTATGAAATGTTCACCGGCCAGGAAATGACCACACCGAAACCGTCCATGCGGGTGCTCGAAATGGAGCTGCAGCATTATCCAAATATTGGCCAGGTATGCCACAATTTATTTTTACGACAGGTGTATAATTAAACGTTATATTTGACAGGTTCTGGAAATATTAGGTCTCATATTTGAGCCGCCAAGCGGCGTATGCCCCTCCGTCGAGGACTTAGTCCTATGCGATCTATTCCGCAGCATCGATTTACGCGAGCTGCGCGGTCCGTGTTTCAGTGTAAGTGCCACAAGATCAATCAAAATCGGAATACATCCCATAATAGGATTTATCAAATATATAGACAATCAAGCCGAGCCTTAGCCGTTCCACTCTAAATCTGCTGCACGCTGTAAAGAAGCGACAATGCGCCTCACTGGGCAGCTCCTTCAGCGAGGCAAGTTCACCGTGTACGCCGCCCTCGACGCCGCATGATCGACGCACTGGGTAAGTGTCAATATCGACTCCAGAGTCGTACAACTAGCATAGCAATGCAGCTCACCCACAAGCACACTCACATACACACTCACATACACACACACAAAAACACTCGCACACAGGCAAATACATATTCAACTGAAACAAAGCTACCAAATGGGGATCCGATTTTTTTTTTAGATCTTTCGGCTTAAAGAGTTACATGTAAGACATGAGTTAGATTTAGGTTTGGATAAATACATCCAGCTTTAAAACTCTTTATAAAAGTTTTACATTATTTTTTACCTGCATGCTCTAACGAAATATAACTTTATTTAATTTTAGAATATTTTTACTTTTAATAACGTTGATATCTATATGGGCGTTTATTTAATTTCTTTTCGACATTTTTTAAAGTAGCTAACTATTTTTCTGAAAAAGTAAACTTCATCAATATGAATTAAAGTTATAGCTTGTAGAGATTTTAAAAATTAACATTTTGAAACAAACAAATCTTTAGCCCAAACTTACAAAGTAATAATATTTTACGTTAGAATAACGTTGGGCGCCGTTTTAAGGCGATTATGCTCCTGCAAGTTAATTGGTGCATTTTTAGGTTAATAAAGAATAACATAATGTCACACACACACACACACTCGCACACACATAAACAGAGCAAACAAAACTGCCCAAAATGAGTGTGTAACATGGATGGATGTGTTGAAAAAACAAAAGCTGAGGTGAACAGAGGCAAAGAACTATATAACACAAAATGAGAGCACAACAAAAAATTGCGTCATAAACTTAACGTACGTATATTTGTCCGTATATGTGTGTATGTATGTTTGTGTGTATGTATGTATGTATGTATTTCACCCATGCACCTGTCCGTTTGTCTGTGTGCTGGTTTGCTGTGCGTGCTTGCGGTAATTATGGTAATGTTTTGGCCGAGATCCGTGCTCTTGTTGTTCCATCCGCCCAGCTGCCTCTTTCAGCTGTCAGTATTAAGTGCTTGAAAATTATGCATACAAGACAGAATGTAATTAAGTAATAAGGAGAAAGAAAGAAAGGAGAAAGGTGGAAAAGCAACTAAATTAAATGCCCCATTCACATCGTTGCTCATGTAAATTTTAAGCATATTTCTCTCAGTGTCAATTTATTTTTTGCTGCCTAACTAAACGCATGTCTTATATATACATATTTTAACTTATATACTTATATAAGTAGAGGAATTTTTCAACTAAAGTATTTTGTATGCAATGTTTACTCTCTCTTTCTCTCTACAACTGAAACTAAATCAACTAAAAAAAAACACACCCAATGTTTATAATACATAAAAAAAAAACCAAACCTACTATATATGTCTTAGTGTTGCGAACCCAACAATCAAACTGAACCAGTTACACAAGCCTCATCTTTACATTGATACATACAGATCAGCTCTTGAATGTCTATCAACGTTCATTTTTGTTTATCTTACATACGTGTGTGTTTTATTTATGATTTACAAATTGTTGCATTTCTGCATTTGTTTATTTACATAACCCGTTCGAACAAACTACAGTGTTCCGCCTGCGCCCTATGAAGTCTTTCGTATGTACTAAATAACCTCAGCAAACCAATAAACCAAAAAAACAAAACAAAAACAACCAACCAAGCAACTAACTAAACAGAAACCAAAAAGATGCAAAAAACAAACAAACAAAAAAAATACCAAACAACAACAAAACAAAAGAAAAAGAAATTTATATAACTCACAACAAATCACTCACAAATACAATTATTACAATTACAAAGTGTAAGACTCTTGATAAACCAAAATGGTAAATGAAACGAATACATGAATAAAACATAGAAACCTATATTAACAGCTGATAGCGCAATTTGTATCAATCACAACAATTTTTGTACTCAAATGCAATTTTTTGTACCCCTCCCAAGAAAAAATCAAAAAAAAAAATCCCCAAAATGGAATTCAAACTAAATAAAATCATATACAGGCAAAATTGTTGTTGTTGTGTTAAGCAAAATCGTGGTAAGTGGCAATTTTTTGTATGCTAAAACCACCAGCGGCAACCCACCCAACACCGCCAACCTCAAACACCGCCCACTTCAATGCACAGCGCCTAGCAAGCAACCACGCCCATTCAGTAACAAAACTTCAATTTGGCATTCGTCTAATCAGAGACATGCCCGAACAAACGTCCTACAAAAAGTTTTCGTATAGAGTCGTTAATTTTTTGCTATTTTATGTTTTTAAATATTTGTAATAAATGCTTAATCTAATTAAAAATATGTTTTCGCCTAAAAACTTAACTATGCACGGTTGTATTTTATATATGTTTTATTTAATTGCTTGAAAAATACAAAAAAAATACTGCATGTGAATTTTTACTATAAAAATATTTAAAGTATAGAGGTTTCGGCGTGCCGAAAATTCAATACCCTTGCAGACTATTTGCGTGATTAGGAAAAATTCTAATCATCAAAATACTAGTAGTCCGATTAAAAAAAAAGTTGTAACGACTGCTGTGGAAGAAAATTGGGTCCCCGACCTTGGCTATATGTAGGTCCCGATTTAGTTGAGTGCATACAAATCGGCACTAGTGATCAGTCGTAGCGGTTTACTTTGGGGGACCTGAACCCGCGCTCAGTTAGATTTAGCTGTTATTCGTCAAAATTGCATTCTATATCTCCACATCGGAGCGACGACCAATTGATAGACGAGTTTCTTATGCCACAGCGGGAGTTTGCTACTTTCATTGAACAATCAGAAAAGTATTCGTAACAAGGGTTCGATCTATAAATGGAGGTAAAAAAGTGAAATCATAAAACTTACTCTGCAAATGTATTTTGATAAATAATAATTAGTTAGTAGTATATGACTAGAATAGAATATGTAATATTTCTAGTTACTTAATAAAGTTCCAATTCCAAAAACCTTTTGAAAAATAAATTATAATATTCAGCTACCTAATTTATTTTGGGCAATGGACATTTTTTTGCAATAAAATGAAATTTTACATTGGCAAATTCTGGATATGACAATCAAGAATTATTAAAGTGTAATTTATATAAGGGTAGAGTTAGTTGAAAAGCAATTTATACCAAATTCTGCATAATTAAGATTCGCTTAACAGATTTAAGGCTTGAAGAACGATGCAAAACTGCTCTAGCAATTTAAATCAAGTAATTGTTGAAGCTTCAACTGCAGCACGATGGCCACGCCCACGCTTCCATTCACTACACACACATTGACACACACACACACACACAGACACACGAACACACATTCATAGTGTACATATTGTGACTGGCCTTAACAAAAAAAAAAAGCGCATAGAAAGTGCCAAAAGAGAGAGGGGAAAAACAAAAGAACCAGGTGCCACAGGCATCGTGACCTGCTTCAGAGCCAAGCTGAAATCTATAGCTATATCGCCTATATATCGTATATCGCATTTTGATTGTTGTTCTCGCCTTGCACACAGCATCAGCCGAACAATGGACTCATTTGACATATCAAGCGACTCTGAGGAGGGTCTGCTCGAGGAGATTGTGGTGGGCAGCAGCCGCAACTGTCATCTGAAGAGCCTGCAGCGGCTCCAGCGCTACCAGCAGTGGCACTCCGCCTCGCTGCCGTCGTCCTCGTTTACACGCACTCAGCACAGGCAGCAGTACGAGCCGACAGAGTCGCCCATTCACTACTGTGATCATGCGGCGCTCTACTCGGATGACAACAGCGCCAGTGGCGCCACCCAAGAGCAGCCAACGCAGCCCACAATTCGCTGCAGCACCAGCAGTCAAAGCAATCTGAATGTGATGCTGGCCGAGGGCGTTCTCGCCGCCGAAACTGAGGATGACAACGATGTGGCAGAGGAGGTGGCTGAATGCCGTGCTGATGATGAGCATTTGATGCTGACAGCCCCAGACGATGCTGTCGCCAGTGGGTCGGGGGGAGCGCAACGATTGCATGCCTCCTCGGCGGGGGCCTCGTTCAATCATCAGCTGACAGCGGACATGTGCAACTACAAGAACTCCAAGAGTCGTCGCCTCGAATACTCGCTCAAGTGTCTGAAGTATGGACGCAGTAATCCCTCGCAGGATTCGGCATTTGGTTCGCTCACCGACAACGATTTGTCCATTGGCTCATCGAGCATACGTCTGAACAGTTTCCAGTCCATCTCATCGCCCATTGATGAGGGTGTCGAGGATATCATAATAGCCACGACGACGGGCGGCAATGAGACCTGCCTGGAACTGGCCACCATACCGCGCAGCATGGTCTCGCAGGACTCGGCAATCTCTTCGCCCTGCCGCGAAAGTTCGCCCAGCAATTTTCTGCACATCGACGATGCCATGTCCGGCACGGGCTCGACCTCATCCGGTTCTGGCTGCGCCTCGGTTGGCAACATGCGACCGCAGCATTTCCCAGTTTCGCTGTCCCCAAAAATTCTCGTGACAGCGACCAGCAATTCGAGCAACTCCTCGTTGGCCTCCAGCAGCAACACATCGACGGCACAGCCTCAGCTGCAACAGCAGCAATTTGATCCGCCCAAGATACTCGTCAATGACCAGAACTCGATATACACCACATCGCCTTCGAAGCGGTCCAGCATGATTGAGGTCTTCTCGCAGAAGTACAGGGTCAGCTCGTTTGAGGACATGTCACCAAAGCCCTCCGGCTCCGACAAGCAGCATCTGAAGCACGTGAATCGGCTGGCCTTTCGATCGCTGGAGGAGGAGCGGCGCATTGACAACGCCTTCATGCCGATGGCGGATCGCACGCACTCGGACAATCGCGTCAACATGCAGAGCGAGAAGTACAAGAAGCTGACGCACGCCTCGTTTCGCATCAGCAAGACCTCGTCGAGCGGCTGTTGCCAGGACCAATCGCCCACCAATCATCCGGCCTCCAACATGGAGCTGCAGCGCACGGGCAGCGCCAGCGGCAGCCAGCGCCAAACGCTCTGGCGTGACAGCAAGTTCTATCGTAAGAATCGCATCGCCAAGAGCAACGATTCTCTGTTGGAGCACTCGCCGAATCACTCGTCACACTCGGCGCGGCTCTCGCCCAGCTCGCTGCGGGACAATCAGTGCGAGAGCAGCTGCTGCTCCACGCAGGGCAGCCGGCGATCGCTGAGCGGCAGCCAGCAAATGCTGAGCGTGACCACCAGTTTCGGTGGCACTAGCCATGGCCAGACCCGGCGCTACTGCAGCTCCAAGAGCGAGGATCTGGGCGAATCATCGGACTATTTGCGTGTGATGGACGCGCGCAAATCGTATTCGGAGCGGCATCTGGTGCGGCTCAAGCAGACGGCCATCAATAATACGCACAGCGGCAGCGAGGACGAAATGAGCTTCAACGATGACAATAATGCATCATCAACGTCATCCGTATGCGCAGCAGTTAGCTGCAGCAGCAGCAGCGGCCACGGACAACAGCAGCTGCAGCTGCAGCCGCCGTCGGGGGCGCCACGCGGCGGCAAGCTGAGCTGGAGCAGCTGCTCCATTAACCACCTGAAGACGACCAATATTAAGACCACATCCCTGGCCACGCTCACCACCCAATCGAATTTAGGCGCCAATCATCCCTCCGCCCATGCCCAAGCAACTGCCAACAAAACGCCCAGCTTTCGCACGCCCTCCAAATCCTTGGACCAGGCACTCAACGTCAGCAGCAGCAGCACCAACAGCAGCACCAACAGCAGCAGCAACAGCAACAGCGCCGCCGCCGAGGACAACAGCTCCGTGGATGAGTCGCCCTCGAGGCGAACGCTGAGCGGAGCCGAGCTGTCGCGCATCTTTGTCATGGACATGGACGATGCGCCGGGCAGCAGCTGCAGCGAGGAGAAGACGCCGCTGCTCGACAGCGTCGAGATGTCGCCCATCAGCCCAACAGAACCGCAATCGGAGCTCGACAAGCTATAAGCTTAAACGGGCACCCACACACACGCACACGCACACACACACACACACACAGACACGTATTAAGCAGCCGAGATGCAAAGCATGTGATAAAATATGTATAAAAACAGTATGTACTTACCAATTCGAATCGAATAGAAAGCCATCAAATTATTGAGTTTTAGGCTAAACCAAAGACAATATAAATACTATTTATTTTATTTATTTATATTGTCTTTGGCTAAACACTGCAAAACAGAATTTGTGCGCTTGCATCGGAATGACACTTCGTTTGTTTTCAGCGCTTTTCCAACACTGTTCAGTCCAAAGCAGCTGCAAGCAAAATGGTGTCATTCAACTATTAATCGTGTCTCAATTACATTTATGGCCAACGGTCGTGGAACCCTTTGGAACCCTTTTCGCCTTTGCCCAAATCCACACTTAAAGCTTTCTTCTGGTAACAATAACAGTTTCTTTATATGTATTGTATTTTACGCTTATTGTGTACGAGTGTATGACGCGCTTTTACAGCAATTATATCTCTATTGATGATTTTCAACTCTCTAGACTGCTAAGCAAACAATTAAATAAAAATAATAAACAAAAATATGAGCATCAGATATCCATCTGATGGTTTTTTTTAGCAAATGAACTTTATGCAAAAAGTTTTCGAACCCAAAATTATACACATTCTTTGTAGCTAACTACACAGTTAAGACTTAAGCTTTGCAGCGAGTATTGAAAATATTTTACTGTAGCTTAAAATCGTTTAAGAGCCCGACAAAACCTAACAAGGATAGTAGATAAAAAAAACAACAACAAAGTGGGTCACGTTTTAAATACAAACATATAAAAAGGTATGTTTAGAGAATAACAAGCCAAAACCGATTTAAAATAAATGTTTATATAGATTAAATACAACTAAATACAATTTAGTATAAAACTAACAGCAAAATATTATTCGAATGTTTTAGCAGGGGCTATGTTTTCAGTTTTGATGGACAAGGGAAATAATGGATCACATGCAGCGCAGGGAGACTATACGAAAGGATGTAATCAAACCACAAGAGTTCAAAAAGATAAAGAAATATATATATATAACAATATAAAAACAAGTTTTTAATAACTTTATGTTCATGTTTAAGTTGTTTAACTAAAAACAGAAACCATAAAAACAGAAACTTGCATACATTGAAAATAGAATGCACTTAAATATCGAAAGTAAAACCAAATAATAACAAATAAGTCAATGCAACTTCGTTACAAGAAAAAAAACTGAATCATGCAAAAATACTTGAGTAATCTTAAATATAAGAAATAAAACTAAACATACAATAAAAATGCAATCAAATTTACAAACTAACATATATCACAAGTACACAAAATAAAAAACAAAAGTAAGAAAAATATATATACAATATATACAGAGAATAAATTAACTATACATTTAGACGCACGCACCTAGCGAAACGCACTTTCATGGAAAGTCCCGGATACCCAGTTCTAATCGATACAAATATTGTACATAGAACTTGAACAGAGCACAGAGTTCCACATTCAAGCCACATACGTATTGCAAGTAAAGTCGCTATTAGTTTCTTATTACAATACGATAAATAAATATGTAGAAATTTGTTTTCAATTCTAAGATATTATATTGAAAAGTTTGTGTACATTAATTTTGTAAGTTTCACATAGTTTAATTATTCTTGTGTGTGTATCCTTATAAAATATTGCCCAAGTTGTTCGCAAGTGAAAGCGGAATAAGGCACAAGTCTAGCAAAGAAATCGCCCCAAAAAAAAACAATTTTAAAAGCTAACAATATTAACTTACTTATAGAATCAGTGATATTAAGTGAACATTTTTATGATTTTCAGTTTTCAAATAAACAAATTAAGTCTAGAAATCCAATAAACAAACTTATTTTTATTTTGTCACAGTACAAAAAAAAAAAAAACAGAAATAAATACAATAAATTCCTGCATATATTTGCAATGTGTAAATCGCAGCGTTTTTTTTGATACTTTTGATTTGGCGGTCACATGGCATTTTATAACACTACTTTTTGCCGTAAACCCGTACAATCGGTTATCGGCATACTATCGATATAAATATTCGTTTAAGCGTCAGTGCGATACTGCGAAAACAGGTAAACAAACGAAATAGCGGCAAAGAAAAGCAATGTCAACGTTTAAGCCAAAGTTCATAAAACCGGACACGGATGATGCCATTGCCGATGCAGGTGGTGGCCAGGAGCCGCAGGGTTCAGCATTTGTGTTCAATGCCAATCACAATCTCGGTCTAGTCGAGCAGCGCGAGCGGTTGCCCATTCGCAAGTACCGCGACCAAATCCTTTACTGCTTGGAGAACTACCAGGTGGTCATATTGGTGGGCGAAACGGGCAGCGGCAAGAGCACTCAAGTGCCGCAGTACCTGTACGAATGGGGATGGCACAGCAAAGGAATGATTGGCATCACCGAGCCTCGCAGAGTGTCGACAGTGACGCTGGCTAATCGCGTGGCGCAGGAGCGCGGCGAACTGGTGGGCGACACGGTTGGCTACGTGGTTCGCTTCCTCGAGCGCACCTCCAACGAGACACACATCAAGTTCATGACGGAGGGCATACTACTGCGCGAATTGCTGGCCGATCCCCTGCTCACCCAGTACGGAGTCATCATTGTGGACGAGGCGCACGAGCGGAACATGTTGACCGACATGGTGCTGGGCCTGCTGAAGAAGATACTGCGCAAGCGCAGCAACTTGAAGCTAATCATATCCTCAGCCACCATCGATGCGAGCTTCTTCGGCGAGTTCTTCAGCTGGCCTGGCGCTGCAGGCGATCATCCAGTCAGCGTGAAGCTGAGCATCGAGGGACGTATGCACTCCGTTAGCCACTTCTACCTGAACGAGCCCTGTGCAGATTATGTGCGCGAAACGGTGGAGACCGTTTGGAAGCTGCATCAGAAGGAGCCGCCCGGCGACATACTCGCTTTTCTCACTGGCCAGGAGGAAGTGCTGGAGGCTCTCGATCTGCTGCGCGAATACATCGCCAGCGCGGAGACGACCAACCTCAAGGTGCTGCCCATGTACGGCAGCATGACGAGCAACGATCAGCTGGCGGTGTTCTTCACGCCGCCCAAAGGCGTGCGCAAAGTTGTGCTGGCCACCAACATAGCGGAGACCTCCATAACGATACCGGGCATTGTGTACGTCATCGACTGCGGCTATGTGAAGGTCAAGTGCTACAATCCAGCCACCTGCAGCGACAGCCTCGTTGTCGTACCCGTCAGCAAGGCATCTGCCATACAGCGCGCCGGCCGCGCTGGTCGAGTGCGTCCGGGAAAGGTCTACCGACTGTACACCAAACAGGACTATGATGCACTGGCACCGCGTCAACCGCCTGAGTTGCGTCGCAGCGAGATGAGCGGTGCTGTGCTGCAACTGAAGGCACTGGGCATTGGCAACATTTTGCGATTTGACTTCCCGTCGCCACCGCCTGCCAAGAATCTACTGTCGGCCCTGGAGACGCTGTACGCACTCGACGCCATTGACGTGGAGGGTCAGCTGACCAAACCGGTCGGCTTTCTGCTAGCCGAGCTGCCATTCAGCGCCATGCTGTCCAAGATGCTTTATGTGTCCGGGCAAATGGGCTGTGCCGAGGAAATAATCACCATCATTGCAATGCTCCAAGTGCAGTCGGTTCTATCCAATCCACCGTCGGCGGCGGCGCAACAGGGCAAACGGATTGCGCACCGTCACTTCGAAGTGGCCGAGGGCGATCTTATTACACTGCTCAACATTTACAGCGCTTTTGTGGAGGAGGGCATGACCAAGGAGTTCTGTGGCCAGTACTATCTTATCTACCGGAATCTGAAGCGTGCCTGCGAGCTGCGCGAACAGCTCATCACGCTGGCCCGCAAAAAGTACGGCATTCCCATATTTTCCTGTAAGGGCGACGTGGAATTGCTGTGCAAATGCATCACCGCTGGCTTCTTCACCCAGGTCGCCTACCTGCACCACTCGGGCGTCTACAGGCAGATAAGCAGCGGCACCGAACTGGCCATTCATCCCAACTCCACGCTCTATACGCTGCCCCAGGCGCAGTACGTCGTCTACGGTGAATTGTTGCAGACGACAAAGCTGTTCATGAACCAGGTGACTGTCATCAAAAAGGAGTGGCTAACGGAACTGGCGCCTCACTACTACCAGCAGACCACCGTTAGGGATTAGCCGGAGCTTCGAGCATGTAACCAGCTGTTGTAATATATCGATATTTAATGCCTCTTTAACAATTTACATTTAAACTTAAGGTTAAACGCTGGAAATGTGTTACAATTTGATTGCTAGCCGGCGGCTACACGTCCGCGACCTTGGAACAGCATCATGGATTCGGGACCACGTATCACACGCGACATCAGCTCCCAACACACTTTGGCGGGCAATAAGCTGGAATCAAGCACATTCAAATTTAGATAATCTGGGGGATAACAAAAATTTAATAGCATTTACCATTTAAGCGGTGTCAGCAGACGAATCGAGTTGGGCAGGACGCACCAGACCTCGTTGCGGCGCACGGCGCCTTCAATGCGATCGGCCACATACTGGGGCTCCAGCATGGGCACCATGCGCGGCTTCACGCCGGAGAACATGCCCGTGTTGATGTAGTACGGACAAATGAGACTCATCTGTATCTGGTCATAGCCGTGCGCCTTGAGGTCGGTCAACAGGCTCTCGTGGAAGCCAATGCATGCGTACTTGGTGGCCGCATAGTCGCTGCATCCATAGGTGCCCAGCATGCCTGTCACAGAACCAACGGTCACAATGTGGCCACGATTCTGGCGCATCATGTGGGGCAGAAACGCCTTCACCGTCCAGTAGTGGGAGATGATGTTGATGTTGTACGTATTCTGGATGACGCGATCGTGCAGCTCCCAGAATGGCTTGCAGCACACAATGCCAGCATTATTGATCAGTATGTCGACATGGCCCACATCCTCGGTGACCTGACTTGCGCGCTGATAGATCTGTTCGCGATCTGATATATCCACCACGTAGCCCTTGCAATTGTTAAAGCCGTGCCTGGCAAGCAGATCAACAGTCGTCTTGATGGCTGTCAACCAAAAGTTAACATAAGTAGCAGTTAGATAATTAATTTGTAAGTGTAACATAACTTTCTCCGGGCGGGTTCCTTAACCCGCTCAGCTGCTAATTGCAACGGCTGACGTACTCCAAGCACTTAGCTGGGAAGCGTTAATTAGCCGAAGCAATGCGAAGCGAAACTCACCTTCTTGATTTATGTCCCATATGACAATGCGGGCTTCGAGTCTGGCAAAGTTGAGAGCTATCAAACGTCCCACGCCCCCGCCCCCACCAGTTATGAGCACCACCTGGCCCGATATGTTCTGTTTAAAAAGGGGAATATAAATAAAATTTCAACATGTAATTGATTTACCTTATAAGTTATTAAGTTTGTAAAGTTAACCACTAAACAAATGTAAGTTATTAAACTAGCAATCATTTATTTTTATTTTTAATGGACTACTAGCCAAGATAAAGATTGCGCTTCTTGGCAGCATATTCTGTCGATATAATCCTATTAAAAGATTTAAAAAAATACACCTCGGTCTGATCCTATCAGACGACACCAGAATAGAATATCAATTAACCAACATTAAATAGCACGTCACGTATATATCTTGCCTCGAAGAGGTATGCATCTACATATAATACATATATATATATATAAGTTGAAAAGGTGCGACACCAACACGAATATTTAATGCAGCAAGCGTTTTGCATATTTTACGGATGGTTAACCAAGTTAGGATCGTATATTGCAACATGAAGATGCCAAGCTTTTATTGAAAATTAATTTTGCAATCAGTTGCCGTTTCGACATAAATGTATACATAAACTTCAATCAGGTTTAGCATTTCAGATATCTGCTAACCGTAGAGAAAACTTGGCCCTCAGTCTCGTTTATTTTGTTACTCTAGTAAAACTCAGTATTATTTTACGTGATTTTTCTTTTGGGTTTTTTGATCTGTATAATGGTAGGTTGTGGTTTATGTCTGCTGATTACCGACTTGCACGAGTAACAACAATAAAAACAATGACAGTAAAAATGATGAACAGAAAATGCATGCGAAAAACCCGTTTGAAAACTAATTGAAAAATTTGTTAAGAAAATCTTTTCCTTTAGATTGCCATAAAGTGTATATGAAATCGTATTTTATTTTTGCCCAGAAAAAAAAATGAAAGTCACATATAATGTGCTTAGCTTGGTCATTTTCGGCCGAAATTCACTTCAATGTCACATGCCCCAATTGGAAATAAAAACAAAATTCAACCGTAAAGCCAAAACAATTATAAATATTTGCAGAGTCTGTGGTAGCTAACGAGTAGTGGGCACTCGTATTATAAGTGACGTCCACGAATGCTAAAATAAAAGCCCAAAGACAACACACAAAATTGTGCAAATAAATAAAGACGAATTCATTCATAGACCAAACACGACCATTAAAACCGCTTAACAAAAAATGCGCGATCGTGTGAAAATTATTTCTTATTTTTTTGTTGTTGTTGTTTTTGTAAATGCCAACGAAACCCATTGAAGTATTTCTAAACAACGCCACCGTTTTGTATAAAATCTCGTTGTTTCTGTCAAAATTGAATTAACAACTTTTGTACATGAACGATGTAAAATCAAAAACAAAGCAATATAAAATTGGAAAGTTTACAGTCGTAAAACTGTCTGTGGTACAATGCAAAATCGGAAATTGTAAATCTCTCAAGATGTTCGCAACTTTGTAGCTCGCATATATTTTTTTTAGATATATATAGACCGTGAAAAATAACAAATAACAGTAAACATCTCTAATTAAATATGTTTTCAATTTATAATATTTAACAAATAATTGTAAAAAATTATTAAATAAAGAATTTAACTTTCGTCATAAAATTTATTTTTATCACAACAAAAAAAAAATAACATCCACAGAAAGTATTTCAGTTATTTATAGGTTTGAAGTTATTGCAAAAAAAAATTTTGTTTGTCTGAGGCTAGTTTATGAGGTGAATGAATCAAAACTAATTACAGTTGCCCCAAGTCAAAAGCTAAAACAGTCAAAAGTTTAAATATATACAAACCTGACACAAATGCAATGGAGTGATTGCTTAATCATGCAAATTTAGTTTTAGTGTGACTTTTTGTGGTAATTTTCTTTTTTCGGTTTTCCGTTTTTCTTACCTTTAACTTTCTAAAGCGCTGCGGCAATATTGTATAATATACCGATTCCAATATATAAAAAATAGATTTTAATGCAAATACAATCAAATCCAAGAAAAATTGGTAGAAAGCAACCAATGGCTTATCCATGTGCAGCAGGCCAGGAGGCGT
Organism: Drosophila nigromelanica; assembly: GCA_004149465.1. Taxonomy (NCBI): domain Eukaryota; kingdom Metazoa; phylum Arthropoda; class Insecta; order Diptera; family Drosophilidae; genus Drosophila; species Drosophila nigromelanica. The sequence continues at coordinate 28,085 of SCDS01000385.1, forward strand.
GGCGTTGGTCATGTTGCAAAAAGTTTGATTGATGTATCTGAATTGATATTACGAACCTAACGGCAAGGGCCTTGTAATTATAAAACACGTAAATTCGCTGCCAAACACGTGTAAAGCAGTTTGAGTTGCGTATGCGAATCGCGTACGCAATGGATTCGAATTTCGAGACACAATACAAATTTGTGGCTTATAGCTTTTATTTGCGCCTAGTGAGCCAAGCACTTTGCATGTTAATGATCTTGCATTCAGCCAGCTCGGTCGACGTCAGCCAACTGAACCGAAACACAACGAATTCAAATGAAATTCAATTTTTAAATTTCTCTACGCGCTCTATGCGAATGTCTTTTGTTGCTGTTTTATTATTATTTTCTGATGTCTGTTATTTGCGCAGGCGCGCGTTGTTGTTATTAAAATTCGTCGGCGGCTCGACTGTATCTTTGTTAAGTTTTTTGTTTTTGTTTATTTTTTTTTTTAGCTATCCACGTTCACAGTGCTGGTTGCGTTCGCGCCGTCTGTTTATGCTGAAGTCAAAATACGAACTGAAACCTAACGTCTACCGCCTGGAATCTTGTCTTTTGCCAGAGCCGAGCTCTGTCGCTCTTTCTATTTCTTTTTTTTTCATTTTTATTTAATTGTGGGCGCCGCTGCAGATCTGCCACAAGATTCACAAAATAGTCGTGTCGTGACCGCAGAAATACGTAAGGGGCAACAAAAATAAAAATAACAACAACAGCATCTATTACTTTCTTCACTTGGCTTCGCTTGGTTGACTAGTTGAACAGCTGCTTTTGAATCGGTACCTTTGTATGCTGAAGAAGTTTTCAGAACCTGTTTGATAGCACATTTTATTATAACACATGGATTTGAACTTGTCTAATGTGACATTTCTTTTGTTTGCAAATTTCAGTTATCTTGACAAACTTTAACAAAATATCGCTGCTGAATTTCTTGATACGGTTTAATTATTTGATTTTTGATATATGATTTATCTTATCTGATATTTAGTATCTGTTTTTGCTTGACCACATGCAAATTGTCATAAGCTATATAATGACGTTTGAAACCATAGCATGCTTTTAGGCATGCAAAAAAAATGTATCTTTAAAATGTATCTTCATGGGTTTTAGTTCAAATTCGTGGTTCGAATCCCACATAATTCCACATAATTATTGTGTAGCAAAAGTTTGTTTTTTTTTGTATTGTAAATATTTTTTTATACTTTTACAATTTAAAGTATCTTTTTTGTTGCATTTACCCAGCATGTTGTGCATCTGTAAAGTGTGCGCTGCGCAGTGCGCATTTCAAAACCCACCCCCATTTGCCCGTAGTCACTGCTATTTCGTGTTGTAATTCCCAACTGCACATTTTGCGCCCGCTGAGTATAAATACAAGCAGCGCTAGTGAGACTAACGGAAGTGTCTTCTGTGATTGTTCTCTGTGCATTGATCGATATATAGATGCCCATCTGTTTATCAGATCTGCTCAGTGCCGACCCTCCGTCACACTTTGTTTCCCAGTAATTCTGCCTGGCATTGCTGTGGCAACAGGTTTCGATTGGCTTTCCGCTGCCTTTGCTACCGACGACGGGTCGAATAGCAACAGACGCACGGTTATGCATCAGCACAACCCACCGGCCAACCTCCGCCTCGCGTATTTCAGTCGATTTTGATTGAGGTGCGTACAGGTAACGGGTTGGGCGGGGGGCGCTTATGTTTGAAGCCAACAACAGTTGCCCAAGTCAGCCATTTTCAAAATTTCTTGGTTAAGTAACTTTGTAGCTTAGCTTCGGATTTTCGTAATAAATTTGCTGTTCAGAACACTTCCATGTACGCGGCATTGCCGAGCAATTTGCCCATTCTTTTGCAAAAATAAAAAAAAATGTATTTAAATTAGATCAATTTATATTTTAATACATGTTACATTTTGGAGCAGCGATTCGGCATGCATCCATATCTTACTGATTTGTTTGGCAACAACAGAAGCCATAGCAAAAATGCGGCACTCGATGTGTAGTATTTTACTGTAGATAAAATCTGATGGAGTCCGTACTCCTCTGCCTTTGGGGCCGATCGTAATCGAATATGCGAACTATGGGCTATTAGTTGAGGCGGTTCTTTTTCTTTATGTGGCTCAAAGTCTTTGAGTTGCCTGCTTTCCAAGTTCTTCAGACATTGCTTCAGATCATTACGTTTTCTGAAATGCACATTTTAGTTTGGTTTTTTAATGACCAGCACACGGATTGGCCAGCTTACATTTGCTGATCTCGAACCTTCCGTTCGAGAGTCTCAAGTGTTGAGCGCATATTATTCAGCTCCCTATTCTTTTGCTCCAATTCCAGGCCATGGGAGTCCTCCCTTCGCCGTTGATCGCTTTCGATGCTGCGTATTTTCTTCAGCAGATTTTCCTTGTCGCACATCAATTTATGCACGTTGCTCTGCTCCACGTCTAGTTGAAGTTGCAAGTTGCGCTGTGCAATTAATGCATGCGTAAGCTTATCTTTGTATTTGATGGCTTTTCTCTCCAAAGCCACATACTACAAAAAAAAAAAAAAACGTTTAAAGAAATGCCGATGGTTAAAACTAGGCAATGCGAACAGACCTCCTGCCTTGAGGACCGTAGAGCATATTCCAACTTGTCGTTGTCGGCCTGCAGGCTGCGTACAGATGTGGTCAACTTTTCGCAAGAGGAGCGCACCTTGCTGATGCTTAATGTGGATTTTTTCAACTCCAGCTGCAGTTCCAGGCAGCGTTTCTGTTCCACGCGTATCAATGTGTTAGATACGTGCAGCTCATTCTTGGAATGAATGGACTGTAGGACAAAGTTCAATTAAATCACAGCTTAGATATTTTATATATATTTTTTTATATACATAAAATATATTATTTTATATCGTCTATACTCACGTTCCTCTGCAGACGCTCCACAAGCTGCTGCAGCTTGCGCACATCGGCGCGTCGTTGTCGCCAAGCGTGCAACATGACCGATGTGAATACCTTCATGCTGGCAACCCTGTCCGTGTATATGCTGCAACTACAAGGATCCGACTGTTGCTGCACTATATTCTGGGTATTTTGCATGACCCGTTCATTAACAGAGTTTGAATAACTTTGGACTGTTCCATTAATAGCAAGTTCCTGGCTGTAGGAGAATTTTGACGTATCTTCCGAGTTCAGGTCCACAGCGTCCATGGTGATAAAAAAAAACTATCTCCGTTAAAAGCTAACAAAATAAAAAAATGCCTCAGAATAACTACAATTTTTAATGCAATAAAGGCCAAGCTCAAAAACGAATTTGAGTAAAATTCTGAAATGTTTTATGTTGAAGAAAAAAATAACAAAAATCAAAAACTATATTGAATTTTTATGCCTACAATGAATTTGTTTTGTAGGTTGAGAAGTTTGATTCGATGTACACTAGGAAACATTAAAAGTGTATTGCACATAGATTAAATCGTTTTAATATTATGTCATATATAATTGCTGTGGCTTGCAGTATTTCACAAGAAATTCGTGGAATCGGCAAAAGTCCTTGCAGGTTAACTAGCAAATTGCACGCACACTTCCGCAGGCGGCACAAAAGGCCACCATCAGTTAGAGATTCCGGACTGCGAAGCAGTTAGTTCGGGTTATGCCGAATGCTGAATGACCTACTGAATACTGAAAGAATAACAAAGCTAGATTATTCAATTAAATGGAATTAATGAGATTGTGAGAATGTATAAAGGATATATCTGAAAAGTATTAATGCATATATATTTCACACTTGTCTAGATATTTAACAAAAAATTGTTGGACTGTAATTAATATATTTCAGCACAGTCTAATCAAACTTTGCAGAAATTATCGCGTTTGCAATCTGTGCGAACCGACGGCATAGAAACTTTTACAAGGTCCTTCACCGCATTTTCACCTTCGCATTGAACGCTTCCACTTTGTATGGTTAGTTACCCTAGTCGAGCTCCCTCAAGGACATCTGTCGCAGGAAGTTCAAGGAGCTTAACCAGCACACAATACCATAGCCATAGGAAAATCAATATGTCGTGTATATAAGGTACAACAGCGAGTTCTTACATGCCCAGCACGTGTCAGCTTTATGGGTACCGTACCCAGTCCTAGCCCATTCGGAAATTTAGTCATCCCCTTTCGTGAAAAACCTGCTCGCCAGGTAAACATTGGACAGGTATCGCGTGATTTTACCGACAAACGCTTTCCAATTGGCTGTTAGCTGTTGTTAACTGTTGGTGCTTGCAAGCGGGTTATGGAGGTGGTGTTTGTTTGATCAATGTCTGACCCCAGAGACCCAGGTGTTATTAGCTAAAACAATTGTTGTTTTTGTTGTTGTATTTAGGCGGCCCAAATCCTGATATCAGAGCGTTTTCCTTTGAATTTGGGATGTTATGGTATTTGTTGTGGAATTTCAATACGGCACACGATTGACATAATTTCTATTTATTTGGAGTTTAGCTCATTCGCGTTTTGCTGGGGAAATTTCGGTACTTGATATATACTGTTGCATGGGTCGCGTGTCGGCTGTTGCAGCACTTATTCATATGTAGATAAGTTAAGCAAAAGTCAAGAAGTTTCATTAGATTGTACTTTGGGAATTGCCAGCAGATATGCGAGATTGTTTTTTACTCCGATTACTCTGAACTGATAAAAACTGAAATGAGTGTAAATATTTTAAAATGCCAAAGAAGATAATATAAAAATTGATATGCATATTGTTTTTGAATACTTAAAAAAATGTTGTTTGGTTTTAATTTTCGCTAACTTTATCTGGCTTTGGATGAATCAGCAGCAAGGAACTTTCACAAATGATGAGTTCCATGGAAATTGGCATCCTGAATGTCAGAGTTCATGCGGCAAGTGAAAGTGAATTTACGGCGTACATAAGCATGCTGTAAGCCGCATGTGAGTCATGGCCATAACAAATGCCGGCGCATGATAATATCCTTTTCCTGGAATTCTAGCTTGAATCAGTCGATGTTTTCGCAGACAAACAAGTGGCAACTGCCACCCATGCCACCCACCCGAATAGTCGCAGCCGAACATTTTCATTCATAAAAGCGTTGTGGCGCGGAAAAAGCTTTTCCTTGGCCTGTTCGTGTGAGTCACCATCGCCAGACACTGTGAGAAATTTTCGTTTCTTTTGTTTGTTTTGCAATCCGCCTTCAAAGTGGCGACGTCAACGTGACTCAGATCAGCTCAGCTCGGCTTAGTCCAGCTCAGCTCAGCTGGTAAATGAGTCGGAGATTGTGAGAGATGCAGTCGATGCTCTCGCGCTCTCTTGAGCCGCGCTTGCACTTTAATCCACTAACACACGACTGCGTCATGTCTTGTTTTTGGTCTTCAGCTCAACAATGAGTTTTGTTTTTGTTTGTTCCAACTAAAAGCTCTTGGTTTGGCGGCACTTTTAAATGGCGTCCGCCTTACTTGTTTTACTCTTCTTGGCTTTCGGTTTAGTCTTCAATTCGCTGGCGACGTGATCGGGTCGGTCTGTCTCTCTCTCTCTCTGTCGTTGACTCACGTCAATAACTTGTGCTTTTAACTTTTTTTTAACGTCTTGCACAACAGCGCGCGCGCAAGTGCTTAAAGCTCTCACTCTCTCTCTCTCTATATCACCGTCTCCGTCTTCGTGTCTGTGTTTGTGTTTGTGTCTCTCTTCTGCTGCGCACTTGTGGCGCAGGCAAGTTAAGAAAACCTGTGCATGCCAAGTGTAGACAAATTGTAGATAAAAATAAAATGAAAACGTAAAAAAGGTGCATACAAAATTATTGCTGCTCATTATTCGATAAAGTTTCACCAGAAAGCTTTCAATTTGCCTAGCCTTCTCTCACAGAGAGCACAAAAAACAAAAAAATAAATAAATAAAAACATAACATAAAACAATATCAACAAATAAATATTAGGAACGAGCCAAAATGCACGTACTCTTCGATAATTTGCCCAAGAATTTAATGTTTCGCCGATTAGATAACGCAAATCGAAATTGTTTTCATACGCCGCTGAGCGAGATCCTCACTGATGTGCTGAAGTTATAGAAAAGCTTGTTCAACAATAACAAAAACATTTTGACAGCTTACATAGTTTGCATGTGTGTGTGTCAGAGAGTGTAAGTGTGTGTGTGTGTGTGTGTGTCTCTACGGGCAGACATACATCGAATTTAAATTAAATCCGCCGCCGCCGCTGTCACAAAAACAAAAACATGCCCCCGCCGCTGATGATCGCATAAGCATAAAGCCCGGAATTCCCAATAAGAAAACGACGTCATTACAAAAGCGCGCTCTCCCTTACTGGCTTCTCTCTTGCTCTCTCTCTCTCTCTCTGTATCTGACACTCTTCAGCCTTAAATCTTTCTTTGGCTCTCTCGCTCTCGCTTTCGACGACAGTTCACCGCACACTTTTATTTCTTAGCGTGTTTCGCGCTAGTTTTCAATTTCTGACTTTGCTCTCTGCACACATTTTTATTTTATAACATTTGCTGTTGTTATTATGGTTGCTCTCTTTTTCGATCTCACTCTATATTATCGCACCGTTCATATTGTGCGCCTTGCGCCTGTCGCATTACCTGCCGTTGTTTTTCGCGCAAAAATTAATTAAGCAAAGGAAATTATTTATATAGAAATATTATTGAAATATCAAACCGGTTTTTGTAATAGTTATTCAAGTATAGAATGACTGTTAAGATTACATGGGATATTTTGTATTGTTGTTGCTGTTCACCAGACTATAAATAAATTGAATTAATTGTTTATTTAGCTCGTTTACATAACGCTACTAGTTTTCTTTCTTCATTACTGTCGAGTCGAGGTGCTTTAAAGATAGCTACGTGCTTTATTCCAGATCCCAAATCGTACCAAACTTTATATTGAAAGCTATTGGAGTACAGCTAAAAAAGCCAAAAAGCAACATTCGATGCATTTTAAGTGTTTATCAAAAAAAACACATTGATTGAGGTGAGTACAGAAAATACTTACATATTTATGTGTGTGTCAATGTATACATAGTAATAAGGGACTTATATATTTTTATAGAAAATATATATACATATGTAAATATTTTTATTTGTTTTGCCATAGTCAATCAATGGAACGTTATTGTTACTTTATATCTTTAAAAATATTAAATTGAACGCGTGTAAGAGTAAAAGTTGTTGTAAAAGCTTATCAAAACACTATCATTAAGAAATGCAACCAAACTTCTTTAAATGTTTATTTCAATTTAAATGTGATAAATCTTAATATGACGTACAAATTTTCTATATATGTATATATAGAAATGTATATGCATACAACTGATATCAAAATATGCAAGATTTATTTTTTATATACATATTAGTCATATGCTCAAGTTGACTTCAATTATCACTTAAATGTTTTGAATAGTAACACAAATTAAATTGCAGTGTATTAGCAACCCCTGCAAAAAGCTTTCATTAGAAACTCTGTTTCTCCCTCTCTCTCTCTCTCTTTATTTCTCTCTATCTCTTTCTCTTGTGTGGACTGAATCGAGTAGCGTAAATACAAACGATAAATTAAAACCGAAAACTAAAACACCTGTGTACACAGAGCTCTCGCTGTCGCAGCCGCAGTCGGCGTCACGTCCAACGTCGCCTAAAAGTTCCCTATGTTGCACGTGTGTGTGTGTGTATGTATGTGTGTGTGTTGTTGAGGGGGTGTGAGGAAAGCTTTGCCGCCACGCTTTCGTAGGCATTTGCATTTGCTTACAGGGCGTCAAAAACGGCACGAGAATTTTCAATTGTATTTCATTCGAAGATCGACTCGATGCGTTTACGGTTGTGTTGTCCGGAAAAATTCACAACGGAAATTTACACTCGATAAATTACTTTATTCTCGTGCGGCGTGTGACAATCGGAAAAGTTGAAAGAAAATCGTTGAATATGACAAAAACTGCATTGCTCAAAACATAAACAAATTTCAATACAAAATAATAAAAAAAAAACAATAAAAAATATAAGTCATGTCTTAACACGTCCTTGGGTAACACTGCAGGTAATTACAAAAGTGATGCTTTCAGCTAATTCAACGTAATTTTATATTGCACAAATATCATGCAAAACCGGCTGCTGACTCAATGCTGAGTGCTAAGTGTGTGGGTAAAAGACAAATAGCAACAACTACAACAACAACAAAAACAACAACAGCGACAACAACTGAAAATATAGCAAGTCATCACGAGTATAGTTATCTCAACTGTGCGATATACAAAGCTCCACTTGTGTAGTAGACTACAGGGCTGAGGCTAACAGCCAAAGCCAAGTCAATAAACGACATTTTTTAGAAAATTCGCGTTTGCAAGCTTAAGTTTTGATTGATGCGGTTTGAGTGCTTTTTTTTAAGTATAGAACCCATACATCCTATCAATCATCAATCATACACGATAAAATTAAAATACTCGGCGCTAAAGGCAAAAAGTGTGACTTGAATTGATAAAAGCAATTTAGAAATCTGAAAATCTAAAAGTTTATCCTAGCAGACAATTTCATATGATATTTAATATTCGACAAAACAAATAAGTTGTTAGTTCTCATTTTGATTTAACTGAATATTTTTATTTAATATTGTAATTCGTACTAAAAAATATGTATACAAACTATTTGGGATTAACAGCGCAAGTTTCAAACAAGAACTGCTCAATTTTCAAGAACTTGTTCCACATATTTGTCAACAGCGGCAGGCGATCAGTTATTTATTTGTATTTTTATTTTAGCTGTAAATTGCTTGACGCCAGCGATCATTAAATTTGTTTTTTTTTTTGTTTTTGTTTTGTATCTTTAGCAAACACACATTGGCGACAACTCGGCGTCTGCGCACATTCTCCGGTGATTCCATCTGTGGATTCCCAACTAGTTTGAGCTTGTTTTAGGCCAGGTTGAAGAATTCGCTGCTACTTTGATGTTGATCTTAATCTTAATTTGTAGAGCCTGGCGCCAACGATTCTTTTTATTTTTGTTTTTATTTTACTGGAAACAGCATGACATTATAAATATTCAACAGATTGTTTGATGTGCCATTGGCTGAACGCCCAAAGCTGCCCGATTGGCGCCGGTCAGTTAATATCTTAACAATTTTTTATCTCTTTCTGAAATTTGGTTTTGCTCTCTTTCTATGTTTCTACTTAAAGAAATGCTCTTTGTTTTTTTTTATTTATTTACTTATTTTTTGTGATGTGGTGAGGATTCCACCATTAATCAATTTTATGGTTCCAACTTCTTTTTTGTACGTTTCTGTGAATCAATTTTGTTTGGTTTCATTCTATTTCGAACCTGCGACTAGCACACCCATAATTGCCCGACGTGTTTTATATCATCGATTATTTTATTTGTATACTACGCCATTCCATATCATTCCGTCTGATACGTGTTTTTTGGACCGTATCAGTAAGCCGTCAATTCGGTAGCTTATCTGCAGCCATTGTATTGTACATTTATGCATTCGACATATGAAAGGTGTTTATAAGCAAGAGCGTTACAATTAAATTGCCATAAATCTGTCACATGTGTCTGAATAATTTTATTTTTTACTTTAAAAAGAAAAACCTCTGCCTACCTTAAGGATAGTTTTTAATGTATACCTGGTCCGTAATCTGATCTTTTAAATACTTATTTAAATAAATTATCACCATGTACCGAGTATCGACTATGATTAGTTACAAGATTAACAAGTAGTGCAATAGTTAAAACATGTACCCTACGATTATTTGTATATAGACGACAAAACATGATAAAAATGGAAACAAACATGAAAATCTATTCAGTTTTGATAAAGTTATGGGAGTTTGAAATATGGGAGCTAGGGATCCGAGAGCTTTACATGTGTACAATTTTGTCAACTTTGATCTGATTTTTGACAAAAAATGTCCCCTCAGAATTAGTTATAAATTTGTTAATCTGCTAATAAAAATCGTAACACTTTTTTGACTTGGCTTATCAAAAATATATATTCCAAGTTTCAAATACGAAGGAAAAAACGAACGGACTCACGTGAACACTTTTTTTTTTTTTTTTTTTTTTTTTAAAAATTTTTTTATTTTTTTTTTTATTTTTTTTTTTTTTTTTTTTTATATTTT